>CAUYQV010101335.1:0-28746 GCA_963574575.1 Galagoides demidoff
GTTGTGGCGGGCACCTGTGGTCCCAGCTGCTTGGGAGGCGGAGGCAGGAGACTCACTTGAGCCCAGGAGTTGGAGGTTGCTATGAGCTGTGATGCCATGGCACTCTACCCAGGGGGATAGCTTGAGGCTCTGTCTCAAAAAAAAAAAAAAAAAGAACTTTATTAAGAGGCACACCAGCTTCTCAAACCCAGAAAATGGAGGTGGTTTGCAACACAAACTCAATTCAAAGCTGCAAAGTGTCTTAAGTGATTCCTCTAGAGGATTCCTCTGATGATGATGATGTACCTTCCCATTGTCCTCTCTACATAAATGGGAACCCTTTTATTTTATTGGTGGCAGTATGTGGAATTTTATTATGCACTAGCTCAAGATTTGTCCCTTAAAAACTTATAGGTAGAGGCTTGGCGCATGTGGCTCAAGTGGCTAAGGTGCCAGCCACATACACCTAAGGTAGTGGGTTCGAACCCAGCCTGGGCCCACCAAACAATAATGATGCCTGCAACAACAACAGCAAAAAAAATAGCCAGGCATTGTGGCGGATGCCTGTGTTCCCAGCTACTTGGGAGGCTGAGACAGGAGACTTGCTTGAGCCCAGGAGTTGGAGGTTGCTGTGAGCTGTGATGCCATAGCACTCTACCCATGGGGATAGCTTGAGGCTCTGTCCCCAAAACAAACAAACCAAAAAAAAAAAAAACTTATAGGTAGAATATGTGTATGTATATATACATATATATATATGTTTATATGTATTCTCTCTATATATATAAAACCATATATATACACACACATATGTATGATTTTAACAAGATGGTGTGATGGTTACAATAGAGGATAAAGTCCTAAGAGACAAAAAAAAAAAAAAAGATACTGGAAGATAAAACCACACTATAGATTTCAGAGTCTTGATGAGTTCATATACAACTCTGACCTGAATTTGAGACTTTAGAGAAAAGTGAAAGGGATGATTTTTTTCAAAGGGCTTATTTTCAAATTATTTACCCTTTCTGTATGGTGTTTCTGTACTGTGTCCACCTTAGACAAAGCCAACATCATCTCTCATTTAGATTATTGCGATAACGAACTTATCTTTCTCCTCCCACGCTTACATCCTCACAGGCTATTCCCCAAAAAGCAGCCTGAGTGAATCTTCTGAAAACTTCTAACCACGTTTGAGAACGTCTAAAGTCCTAAAATCAATACTTCTTTTTCCCAGTAATTGCAGACCAGGTGATTTGGATTAATCCTTCTGCTGAAAATAACTTCAAAAATAAAAACTAGGCAAAGCATAAGAAACATTTCCTTAAAGTCAGTGAATTGAGGACAAAACAATAAGGAATTATATCAAAAATTAAAGGGAAAACTCAGAATGTAAAGAAGGCAAGCAAGCCACTTTTGCCATCCAGGCACTTGTATAGTCTCCCAGTTCTAATCCTTGGGAGTTTTGACAGCACCACTGATTTCAGTGGCAAGGTAAGTACTGTACATTCCTGTGTATAATGTGCACCCACGTTTTTGACCCAAACTTCCAGGGGAAAAAAAAAATCCTTCTTTTTAATAGAAATTGTTATTTGTTTACATTAGGCATTTGGGGTTTGTTTTTTTTTTTTTGTATTATAAGGGAATTTTAACTTTTTTTTACCACACAATATAAGAAATTTTATGTAACAAATAATTACAAAACACAAGAACAGATAACAAGTTGCAAGAAATTTTGTGTATTCGTAACAAATAGTACTACCCATGTATAATGTACATCCTTATTTTTCCCTCCAAAATTTGGTCAAAAGATGCACATTGTAAATGGGAAAATATAGTAGTCTAGTAAGAGAATGTAGTGGACAGGCTCTAAGGTCCCCTGCCCTAGGTGTGGGGGAAGGGACCAGTGAGTATGACAAAATGATGGGATGTCACCCCCAAGATGGTTATGTTGTAAAAGACTAGGTCTTGTTAACAGACACAGTCTCTTTCCATTGCTAGTTTTGAAGGAGTAAACAGTCATAAAGTAAGTGACCTTGTTGGAGAAGCCCATGTGGCAAGGAACTCAGGGAAGCTTTTAGCAAGAGATTAAAGCTACAGACTCAATAAACCCTAGGAATCTGAGCAAATACAAAGAAAATACACAGCTGGAGGCATCAGAGTGAAACTGTAGAAAAGCAGGAAAAAGAGAAAAGCTTACAAGCTGCTAGAGAAAAGTTAGATAAT
Organism: Galagoides demidoff; assembly: GCA_963574575.1. NCBI lineage: Eukaryota > Metazoa > Chordata > Mammalia > Primates > Galagidae > Galagoides > Galagoides demidoff. The sequence continues at coordinate 2,203 of CAUYQV010101335.1, forward strand.
GTTTTAAAATAAGTGGTACCTGGGAGTACTCAATAAATATTTGTTAAATGAATAAATAATCACTACAGTTGGGAGTTTTTCTGTTTACTTGCCCCATGACTTGTGTCACTTGACCTCTTTGAAAGTCAGTCTCTTAAACTGCAAATTGCAGATAAAAAGCCTCCTTTATAAGGACAATTGTGAGGATTACATTTGTATTGGATTATACCTAAAGGACCTGAATATTCCTAGTACATATTAGGCACTCTTGATCTTTGCAGATTCTCTTTCAAACTTCGGCTTCTGTTCTGTTCTATGCAAATTTACTCACTAATCTAGGTTTCCAGCCCAGGCTTTCTTCCCAGCTCCAAACCTCCATCTTGAAATACTTCTCATATCTAAAACATATTTGCTTCCATTATAAAAGGCAGGAAGCTACAGAAAAAACGCAATCCTATTGCAATAACACCTGCTCTGCCACAGAGGGAAAAAACGGTCACTGAATAAACATCTAGCTTAGGGTGCACCTGATAATTCTCTGACCTAAAATGTACTCAGCCTTATTTTCAAAAGTTTCACCTTGATAAAAATTAACTGGGGCACTTGTTAGTAATAACAAGTTTTACTTTTTGGTTCTCTTCCCCTGAATAATTCAATTCTTTAGGTTTAGGGTAAAACCCAGGAATCTGATGGGTTTTTTTTATTTGGTTGTTTTTTGGGGGTTTTTTTGCAGATTTTGTTTGGGGCTGGGTTTGAACCCACCACCTCCGGCATATGGGGTTGGCGCCCTACTCCTTTGAGCCACAGGCACAGCCCAGGAATCTGATGTTTTAAGAAACATTCAGGTGATTCTTCATGGAATACTGGGAATATTAGGAGGTGAGAATTACAAAATTGGTCAAGCCACTGATCAGTTTGAGTGCACAAATATTTCTCACTACAGGAAAGGAGAGGAGAAACTTCAGACAAGGGGCTAGATCTGTGAAAGTGGATGTAACATGGTCTATACCTAGATGGGCTCACTTAAACTTTTGTAAGACTGAGGTAAAATATTTTAAGGCAAGCAAACCATGCTGGCCTTGAATAAGCAATGATGAGCAAAATAGGGGGTTTGATTGTGGTGGTGGGGAATCTGAGAAAACTTTATAAAGGAAGTACTCTCTGACATAGACTGCTCTCTAGAGCTCTAGAATTCTTTTCGGTACATATGAAAAAAAAGCGGACTTCTAGGGAATGGAAAGTAGTATTGAGCAAAAGAAATAAGGTACTCTGGAAATGCCAGAGTCGGCAATTATGAATTGGGCTGCAATGAACATTCTGATACATGTTTATTATCTTTAAATATAAGGCCTCTAATTCCCTTAGCCCTTTCTAGGCTTTACTTACATTCATAATTTTTCATGAAGCATGAAAACCAGAAAAGCAAATATGTTCTCAATTCAGGATTGCTGTGGATTGGCCTGATGCTTTGTTAATTTCCTGGATTGAAGCGTCCTCATACTCGACCTTTGCTGTTAGGACTGCTAGACTTACCTTTCAAGCACCTGGAGAAGGTCTCTGCTTCAGTCCACAGTCTCAAATTCGAACACACAAACATTTAGAGTTTTTGTTTTTTTGTGAATTCATTGTGTAAAAGGCTTTTGATTGATCTGCTCTGTATTTTACAATCATCTTAGAACAGAGGCTGTGTAACAGATTACCTAGTGGTTGACAGTGTGAATTTTTTAGTTTCGTTGTCTGGTTCGAATCCTAGCCGAGAAAATTAGCAGCTATGAGGCAGTGCACAATTTTTCAATCTCTTTGTTCTTAATTTGCTCGCTTATAACAAGGGGAATAAAATATTAGTATCTATCTTGAGATTAAAGACAAATAATTTTGACATGCTTAAAACCATGTCTGATGCTACGTTTCATAAATACTGAAATTAGAAAAAGAGTCTCATGTCATAGTGTGATATCTCCTAGCTTCCTTTCTTAGACTATAAATAATTGCTGTCTGTCTTAAAATAATTGCAAGACACTAATTAATAGAGAGATTTAATCTTCTCACCTTTCTTGGCCTAGTTTTCTACATTGGAAGCCTGACTTATGCTCCATCAGAAACAGAAATGAGAACTTCTGAGAGAAGATTGCATTATCTTCCGATTAACACCAGAGAGCATACTGTCAGTCTTTCTTTCCCCTCTGGTTAAAAATGTGGTTACAAATCTCTTATCCTGACAAATTCTACAGTGTCGCTTTCTCTTTTCTATTTGCACTAACATTTTGATCTCCTTCTTTCATCAAATAAGGCAAATGAGGTAGATATGTTAGGTTGCGTGGGCATCTACATCAGTGTTACTGTAAGGAGGAAAAACATTCTGGTATGTGACCCATGCAGGCCATTGCGTGCACACACACACACACACACACACACACACACACACACACACACACACACGCCATGGAGAAATTCTCTTGAAATGAGAAAAAACAAAACAAAACAAAAAATACTAGAGTGTTTGCTAGAGTTTGCTAATACTAGGTACTAGGAAATCCTAACTCTTCTCTTTTCTTGGCCGCCAGAAGCAATTTTCTCTCTCAATATTTATATTGACCTTTCTTTCCCTTTAGTAAGGAAAACACAGGCTTTTTTTTTTTTTTTAAAAGACTTGTACCATAAACTATGTGATGTTTAGCTTCTGCAGAGGTGTGAAAAAGTCCTGCTGCTAAAAGTGGAGTAAGAATTTTTTCCTTGGGTGGAAGCCCAGAATATGTTAGGTAAGCCAAGGTAAGGACTATTCCTGACAGATGAGAGCATGATACCTGTGTATGTGTGTTTATGGGTGTGAATGTGTATGTCAAGGTTTCTGGAACCATCCTGGCAAGGAGAAGTGAGGACTAACAGAAAGGAATTAATCTAAAGTGTTAGATTGCAAAATGGTTTGACCCGCCCCACAAAACCCAATGCATGATTCACCTACTTTACATTCTATATACACTAGAGTTAGCCATTTTAAAACTACCTATCATGGAAATGCACAAGCAAATTAAAATAACATTTTGTGAACTGAGCAGACACCATGGTGGTTTCTCTGGCCAAGTCAGAGCCCTAGACTTATTACTTGAGTCTTACAGAATTTTAAGAACTTCAGATAAGAATAGCAACTCCTATCTGTTGAAGTTTAGTGCAGTTGGGGGTGCCCATAAAGGAAAAAATTTGTGGTTACATAATCTCGCCATTTAAAAAATGCTCTTCCATACATACATACATACATACATAATTTTAAGTATAAATATGTTAAATAAAAAGGTACAACCATGAATGTTTAAAATACAAATCCCTTGTTTATCACAGATTGTCGAAGGCAATGAGATGTGTTAAAGGCAGTGCCCCGATCGATGACCATAGATAACCATGGATAAAAAGCAGGCATTTTGCTTCCTTTCAACCCCATTCTTTCAAGCAGAAGAGCTGCAAACTGGACTCTTTTGGCCGGACACAGATGAGTGGCTTCTCCCTCCTAAAGAGGCAAAATGGGGGTTTTGAAAAGTTACTGTCAGCCCTGGTTGAAGCTTGCACACCTCACAGTGCAGACCACGGCAGAGACGGTGTCTGCAGCCACGGCTGAGATGCAGCCTCCAGTTGGCTTGTTATGTGATCCTCACCAGCTTCCCTGGGAAGAGGAAAAACATTATTTTTCCCCTCTAATGGCTCAGATTGTCTTCACTACTTAGCAGCAGGAGTTTGTGACAACTTTGTTCTCACAGGTTTTAGGGATTTAAAGAGAAGCAAAATATCACACATTTTCTAAGTGGTGCAGGAAGAAACCAAAGTCTAGCTCATTAGTGAATGGAAAACAGTGGCCCCTTTGGGCCAGATCAAGAGGTCAATGGGTATATGACTGAAAGACCCTATTTATTAACCAAATACCCATTACATGGGTCAAGTCCAAGGCCAGCCTGATGGGTAAGCAACTCCCTATATGGTTTCATTTCAGGGACTGAAATATCACTCCCTCGATCCTCAAAATGCCAAATACAGCTCCTATGTGCTCACTGATGCCTGAAATGTCTTTTATAGGAAAAATTTCTTTCATTGAGCAGTCAGTAATAAGGTTCTAATGAAAGCACCTGAGGTGTGACTTAAGCACACACCAAGGTGTGAGTGACGAGAGCCTGGATTCTCCCCTGAGAGTAACTTTAATGGTTGAGAGAAGAAAGAGCAAAAAAAGAAAGAAAGAAAGAAACAGGGAGAAAGGAAAGAGAGGGAGGCAGGGGGAACAGCCAGGCCAACTTTGTTCATTTCTTGTTCTCTTTCAAAGTAAGATGGAAAATGCTTATCATAGTGTCTGGCACACAGCAAGCTCTCAATAAATGTTAGTAGTTCTTATGTGTAATTTTGTCAGGTTCTGATCATGTCATGTTGGAGTTAAACCTACAGGTTCCCTGCTCTAAAGCTATAGTGACTCTATAAAATTTAGGGATCTGAAAATCATTCTCATTCAATTTTCTCTGTCTTTCCCCCATCCTAACACTTTCTTTTTGCATTATTCTTTGATCTTTTGCTTAAGGGAAGAATCTAATGAAGTCTTAACAGGCTTCATACCAAGAAACCCCCTGGTTTGGAATTAGAAGCATATCTAAACCAACTTTTGGTGCTCTACCATATGCCCTATGTCCATGACACATTTGTATAGCTCATTTTTGCAAATACCATTAGAGGATTTTTGATTAATGTTTGTGTAGTTATGGGGCTGTCTGATTGCAGCCGCTCATTGAAATGGCTCACTTCCAGGCACACCACCTCCATGAAGTCTTCCCTGATTACTCCAGCTCACAGTGAGTTCTTTATGTGAACTGCTTGAAGGGCAGCAATTGCCATTACCTCTCATTTAACATTCATATATATTTTGCCTCAAAAATAAAACTTGTGCTTTTTCATCTAGGTTTATTATTAACATATATATCACTGTTCAGAATTTAATATATGTGTCTATTTTCATCTTTCCAACTAGACTGTAAATTTCTTGTTAGGGTTCATGCTGTGGCTAGCCTCTGAGATAATCCCCAGTGGTCTTCACATCCTAGTATTTATGATTGTGTATAATCTCTTCCTCCTAGTTGTGTGATGATCTCTGTCACTTGGTTTTAATGAATAGAGACAGGCAAAAATGTCAGGAGGTTATTTCCAAGACTAGCTTACAAAAAATCCTTGATTTCTCTCCTGTTAGTACTCTCTGCCTTACTCTTTCTTGCTCCATGTTATGGAATCCAGTTGTCATGTTGTGAACTGCCCTACGGCATGAAACTGAAGGAAACCTCTAGTCATTAGTCTGCAAGAAATTGAGGCCCTCCATCTAACAGCTTATGAGTGACTCAATCTTGGTAATAACTACCCAAGTGAGCTTATAAATGGATTCTCCCTCTTTTGAGCTATCAGAAGAGAATGCAGCCCCAGCTGACACTTTGATTGTAACCTTGTGAGGGACCTTGAGGCAGAGACATCCAAGTAAGCCATGCCTGGATTCCCGATACAAAGAAACTGTTAGATAATAAATGACTGCTGTTTTTATGCCGCTGAATTTTGGAATAATTTCTTATATAAAAATAGATAATTAATACAATCCATGTCATAACACCTATGCACTAATATTATAAACCTGGAGCAAACAAATGCCTGGAATACTGGAGAAATCTAGAGTATTCCAGTATCTTCTAGAGGACATACATTCTCTTCCTCCCTCTGGTAGGGGAGGGTGAGAGGTGGAAACTATGATTTGGTCTGAAAGGTCTTGACTCTTTAATTATGGTCAGGTTGTATGAAGGCAGAGGGCTAGTTAACAGAAGGGGAAGTTTAAAAATAGAAAAACCAAATGAAGTCGTTCATTCAAGGGGCTAAGTGACACTGTATGTCGAGGTTTAGAGTTAATATGAAGACCTCAAAGAGTGAAAAACAGTGAAATCGGCAAGTGGGAAGTGGCTTGGAGGCATTCCATTTCTAAAGATGAAGTGAGTTGAGTTCATGGAAATATGAGTAGAGGATGAAAAGCGGTGGGGCTCCATGTAGAGATGTGGTTGCAAATACCAATGCCTAAGGTCTCAGGAAATGAGTGACCATCGGAGTGGTTAAGTCTGGTTTGAAGGGATATAGTTTATATTGTGGTGCCTTCCTCAAATTTCCCTCTCCAGGGACAAGATACCTGTTCCCTCCTGAAAATATTGGCTATTAATGGTTCATAACTATGTCACTCATTTATTGCTCTAAGACACAGGCTTGTGGCCAAAGACTGGCAGATGAAGAATTACAAAGAACCTCTATGTCTCAATGTGGGACAATCCTGAAGGCTCATCTCCACTCCAGACTTCCACATAAAATTGTCTGGGATCTCCAAGGCAAGAACATTTCAGGCCAGCTTCTCCCTAGGTCAATTTCTTCCTTCCTTCCTTCCTTACAGTGTATTTCTGCAAAGCAACCTTCAATCAACATTTTGCATATAACTTTCCATCTTAATCTAAGACAATCTAAGGGGTAGCAACTCTTGAGCTCCAGCAATAGTTGCCAGGCACAGGTATGGAGGCCCATTGTTATCAGATCTTGTGTTTCAGGAGAAGCTAGAAATGCAAACATATAAGTAAAATATTCCAATCTTTCTACTCTGGCAAATAATTCAAATTTAAGAGAATACCACTGAAGTGAAACAGAACACATCTGTGGGCCAAGTTCAGTGAATGGGCCAGGAGTTTGAGTCCTCTAATCCTTGCATGTGAAGTTAGATTTTATTTTATTTGTTTTGTATCTCTGTTAATATTGGTCCATGATTTACTTAAGAGAAGAATTAGACTTTTCGTGTATGGATGGGAGAGAGGAAAGTGGAGGAGGTTTAATTTTTCTTGACTTTAGTACCGCATTTAAGTAAATAGCACTTAATTTCTTTTCTTCCTTTCCAAAAGTGCTGAAAGAGCAGATTTCTAGATTTTCGTGAGTATTGGGGATAGAGATTCTTCTCTCTCATCATTTTTTGGCACTCTTTCTAAAGGCGTCAGAGAGTAAGGGTGGCCCTGGTTTTGCATCTGTTAACCCAGTGGAATTAGTATCACTATCACTCCCCACTTTCATTCTCCAAAAGATTCCAGTTTGGGCAATACATTTTGTCCCCTTGAAGGGTGAACAATGTATTCTTATCTCTCTAGGTATCTTTTTTCTTCCATCAATAAAACCTTTGGATTTCCAGGATAGTTAAGACACACTGCCTTTTAAAGAATGAAATTCATTAAAAGTAACATTTTTCTCTTACAAGCTGAAATCATCTCCAACGTCCCAGTGCAGCAATTTGACCCAATACCACTTTTCAGGGGAATAGTTTTCACACTCACTTCACAGTTTAAACCAATTTGATTTTACTACTAATTCACCTTATTTTAACTTGGATATGCTGAAGTAGTTCAGGCTGCTTCCAAACACTTACCGCCTCATTAGCTGATAGCTGTAGTCTAATGACTTTCAGACCAAACAAGAGCTTCCAGGGTATTGGACACCAGGTAAAACAGTTCTTTGCAAACTAAAGGAGAGGAAGTCAGAATTGGACTTAATTCTATCTTTTGTTAGTTTTGGGATAGTTGACATTTATTTAAATAAAAATGGAATTAATTTCAAGGGTGCTGATTGATGGTCAATCCCTGGATAAATATAAACTGAAGCCATCACATGGTCCGTCACATAACCGAGCAAGTATATAACATGGGAAGCCATTTCTATTAGAGGGTTCAATGTAGTTTTTAATGTTCAGCTATTGAGATTGATGTTGATGTAAACCTCTGTGTGTGTACATACTGCGATATATATGTAAAATATACGTTAAAAATCTCATATATACACACATGCATATATATCCACATACATATACATGTATGCATATGTATACAATACATATATATAAATATATATGCATAGATAAATACATATACCATATACATACACATATTATGACTCCATTTTTCTTCCTTAGTGTGTTGTTTAGGCTCTTTGGTTACCATCAGAGCCTGGGACTCGTTTAGCCTATCTCAAGGTCAAATGTGAGAATAAGGGAGATGAGAATCTTTCAGAGAGCAAAGGAACCAAGATGTGTGTGTGTATATATATATATATATATAAATATCCAGGCCACACAAAACCCTAAAGAGTAGTAGGTTTACTTTTAGTTCTTTGGGAAATCTCTATAGTGTCCTCCATAGAGGTTGTACTAATTTACGTTCCCACCAACAGTGTATGTGCATTCCTTTCCACCACATTCTCATCACCACCTAGTGTTTTTTGACTTATTAATAATGGCTCATTCCAACAGGAGTGAAGTCGTATCTCTTGGTAGTTTTAGTTGCATTTCCCTGATGTTGAGCATTTTCCCCAATATTTGTTGGTGATTTGTATTTCTTCTTTTGAAAAATGTTCATGTCTTTTGTCCAGTTTTTAATGGGGTCATTTGTTTTTCATCTTACTGATTGTGAGAGTTCCTTGTAGATTCCAGATATTAGTCTTTCATTAAATGTATAGTTCGATTGTCGTAGATTGTCTATTTACCAATTGATTGTTTCTTTTGCTGTGAAGGGGGTTTTTAGTTTATGAAGCTCCATTTATTTTCGTTGCATTTGTTCTGGGAGTCTTTGTTATAAATACTTTATGTAGGTTAATGTCTAAAAGGGTTTTTCCTACGTTTTCTTCTTGAGTTAAGTTTTGTATATGGTAAGAGAAAGGGATCTGGTTTGATTCTTCCACATGTGGCTATTTAGTTTTCCCAGCACCATTTGTTGAATGGGGCTTCCTTTCCCCACTGCATGTATTTGTTTGCTTTGTTGAAGATCAGATGGTACTTGGCTTTATTTCTTAGTTCTCTCTCTTTTTTTTTTTTGTTTTTGAGATGGAGTCTCACTTTGTTGTCCTCGATAGAGTGCTGTGGTGTCATAGTTCATAGCAACCTTAAACTCTTAAGCTCAAGAAATTCTCTTATCTCAGCCTCCCAAGTAGCTGGGACTACAGGTGCCTGCCACAACGTCCAGCTATTTTTTAGAGACAGTGTCTTGCACTCGCTCAGGCTGGTCTTGAACCTGTAAGCTCAGGCAAGCCACCCACCTTGGCCTCCCAGAGTGCCAGGATTATAGGCATGAGCTACCATACCTGGCCTTCATTCTCTAATTTTATTCTTTTTTATTTTTTTTTTTTTTGAGACAGTTTTACTGTGTCACCCTAGGTGGAGTGCCATGGTGTCATAGCTCACAGCAACCTCAAACTCTTGGGCTCAAGAGATTCTCTTGCCTCAGCTTCACAAGTAGCTAGGGCTACAGGCACCCACCACTAAACCCAGCTATTTTTTAGAGAAGAGGTTGTGCTCTGGTTCAGGCTGGTCTCGAACCTGTGAGCTCAGGTAGTCCATCTGCCTTGGCCTCCCAGAGTGCTAGGATTACAGGCATGAGCCACTGAGCTCAGCTATTTCTTGGTTCTGTTTTCTGTTCCATTAATCTGTGTCTACTTTTATTCCAGTACCATGCTTAGGACTGCTTTGGCTATTCAGGCTCTTTTTTTGGTTCTTTATAAATTTTAGGATTGTCTTTTCTAATTCTGTGAAAAATGAAGTTAGTATTTTAACAGGGATTGGGTTGAATCTGTAGAATTTGGGGGCAATATGGTCATTTTCCATTATTAATTCTTCCAGTCCATGAGCATGGGATATTTTTTCGTTTGTTTGTGACATCTATGATTTCTTTCTTCATTTCCTTGAAAGGATCTTTCACTTCTGTGAATAAATGTATTCCTAGGGTTTTTCCTGCTATTGTAAATGGGGTTAAGTTCTTGATTTGCTTCTCAGCTTGGTCATTTTTGGAGTAGTGCTACTGATTTGTACACATCAATTTTGTAACCCGAAATTTTACTGGATTCATTTATTAATTCTAGGAGTCTTTTGGAGGAGTATTTAGAGTTTTCTATGCATATTGTAAATGTAAATTTATAATTCTTAATTTTGCTCAAAGAATTATAAATTTTTATTTATAATATGCATATTTTGAAATTAGGAAGTCTGTACTTTAGTTTTAGTTTCTACTTTTTAAAACTTTGCTATTTTAAAGATCTTTTCTCTTTCTTAATTTTTTTCTGCTGCTAATAAGATGCTAGGGCTGAATAGAATTGTCTTAGGAATTATCCTAATAGTCTTAGGAAGACTTTAGCCATCAGCTAAGCACAGCATCTCTCTTTCTATCTCTCTGTCTCTCTCATGTCAATTCTTTTTTTTTTTTTGAGACAGAGTCTCACTATGTCACCTTCAGTAGAGTGCTATGGCGTCACAGCTCACTGCAACCTCTAACTCTTGGGCTTAAGTGATTCTCTTACCTCAGCCTTCTAAATCTATGGGACTACAGGTGACCACCACACTGCCTGGCTATTTTTTTGTTGTCATTGTTGTTTAGCAGGCCCAGGCCAGGTTTGAACCCACCAGCCCTGGTGAATGTGACCAGTGCCCTAAACCACTGAGCTACGGGTGCCAAGCCTCTCCTGTCAATTCTTAAACCATTCTGGCAAAAATAAATGTAGCATTAAGTATTTGATTTCACAAACTTTTAAGTTCTCTTGCTAGCAAGGGAGTTAGATTAAACAGAAATAATATTGTCAAAAACAAAGTTTTGTTAAGTAGAATTGCATTGACAAGGGGTGAAAGACTTGTGTAGCACACAATCAAGTGTACAAGGAATATTGCTTGTTCATTTTTCTGTAGTAGCATCATTTTTTAAAATTCCTCATTGAGCTAGATTCTCCATCAAGTGTAAATTTAGGACAATTTAAGTGTTGCTGTAGTATCAGGTGTGTGTGTGTGTGTGTGTGTGTGTGCGCGTGGGCTTGTCGCCCTGAAGGTCATATGTTCATTCAAGATCTGCTGACATCCACTGTCTGGTTTGACCCTTGATCACTGGTTAACACTGAAGTTGTGGAGATGCTTTCAATTTGGGAGGTCGGGTCTCTTTATCATCATCAGCCTTTTGCTCTCAAGTCTCTTCCTCTTCCACATCCATCCCTGGGCTTTCATGATCTGGCAAAAGATGAAAGAGGTGGGTGCTGTCATAAAACTCTATGAGAAAGGTCTTGGTTTATAAATCATTTCTTAGGTCTAATTTTGTGGTTTTCTTTCTCATTGAGTTTTAGACAAGCCAAGGTTTGTCAATTTTATTGTCCATCTTCCCCTTTTATGATTCCTCTCACATCAAAAATTCATTTACTTTTTTATTGTGTATATTTAAGTATACAACACGATGTTTTGATATACATATGCACAGTGAAATGATTACTACAGGTAAGCAAAGGAACATATCCATCGCCTTCCATAATTGCAACCATTTTTTTTGTGTGTGGTGAGAGCACTGAAAATCTACTCTCTTAGCAAACTTTCAATGTACAATACAATCTTATTAACCATAGTTCTCATGCTGTACGTTAGACTTCTAGACTTATTCATCTTACTTAACAGCCAGTTTGTGCCCTTTGACCTACCTCTCCCCATTTCTTCCCGTGCCTATCAGTGGAAATAATTTATATTGTTTCTATGTATTAAAAACACCACATACAAGTGAGAACATGCAATATTTTTCTTTCTGTGTTTGGCTTATTTCACTTAGCATAATGCTAAGTTCATCCATGTTATTGCAAATGACAGGATGTTTTTATTTTCTAAGGCTGAGTAGTTTTCCATTGTGTGTGTGCGTGTCACAAATTTTTTATCCGTTTATCGATTTATGGACACTTAGGTTGTTTCCATGTCTTGGCTAATGTGGATAAAGCTGCAGTGGACATAGGAGCACATCTGCCTCTATGAGGTGCTGGCTTCAACTTTTTGAGTATATACTCAGAAGAGGGATTTCTGGGTCAAAGAGTAGAACCTATTGACATCTCCATTGCTAAGTCATATACTCACCACATGATTTTATGTTTTCTGCGTTTTATACTTTCTTGATGTTTCTTTTGTTGTCCAGACTTAAATTACTCTTCTTCATAAATAGGGAAACAATATGTTTTATTCTTTCAGTGGTTTCTTTTAAGAGCTATAGGGCGAACTTATTTTTACTCCTCCTTTAACATAATAATGAAACTATTGAATTCTGTGAAGGGTGATGACACATAATCTTACTTTCTCCTGCTGCTGCACCCTGAAACCTGCTATGTTTTGTTGAAACCCAGTTTATTTTGTCCAATTTTTCTTGTTCAGTGCTTTTAAATTGCTTAATAACACCTTACTCATGACTTTATTTTATAGGGTATAATTTCATAAAATATTATTATAGCATTCATATACAAGGCACAGATTTTAAGTGTATAGTTTGATGTGTCTAATGAGTCCCCTAAGAAGCCATGGAATCTACCTAGCACCTCAGAAAGATATTTTGTGCCCAGGCATTCCTCACTTTTTCTTCCAGAGACAACCAATGATCTGATTTCTGTAATTATATGTTAGTTTTGTCTGTAGAACTCACATGGAATATGCTCAGTATATGGGTTTGTCCTGGTTTTTTTCCCTGAGAAAGAAAGTTATCCATATTTTATATAACAGTAATTTATTGTTTTCTTTTTTTTTATTTACTAAGTAGATCATGTATGAATATACCACAAATTTGTCAGTTCTTCCGCCCATGGATGTTTGGTGTATTATCAATTCTTGGCCATGATAATCATTCATATGTAAGTCTCTTTGTGGATATATGTTTTTAATTTTGCTTGGGTAAAATCCCCAGAACTGGAAATTCTACATCATAGAGTATGCATATGTTTACCTTTAAGGAAAACTTGGGAAATGATTTACAAAGTATTTGTAGTATTTTTTACCTCAATGTATGAAAGTTTTGTTGTTCCACATCCTTACTAACAATTGATTTTGTCAGTCTTTGTGATTTTAGTCATTCTAGTAGGTGGGTGGCGGCAACTCTCTGTGGGTTCAATTTAGATTTTCCTGATGACTAATGAAAATAGGAACTGTTTCACTTGCTTACTGGCAATTTGTATGTCTTTCTCTGTGGAGTGCCTATTCTTTTGACCTTTATTAAAACAAAGCTTTTGCCTTTTATTATTGAATTGCAGGAGTTGTTATATATTAGTTCTTTGTTACATATATGTATACATATGTATGTATGTATGTTTATAAATATATATACGTCATAAACATTTTCTCTCTGTCAATAGTTTGCTTATTAATTTACCAATGATAAACCTTTTTGTTAGTACAAGTTTTAAATTTTGGTGAAGTTTTGTATTAATCTTTTTCTAGGTTAGTGCTATGCTTTTATTTAAACTTTTCTTTTTGGCTTTGTGTTACATGTTTTCTATGCATGAAAACATCCAGTCTATTTTTCCTTGTTCTGTTACTTAACCTGATGATTTCTCTTTTAATAAGAGATTTAAGTGCTTTACATTTAAGAATTGAAAACTTAGTTTTGTTTCCCCCATCTTTTTTGCCCTTCTCTTCTTTATTTTTGTGTGCTTGATCAGGTTACTAGTCATTTTCTTTTCTATTCATGTTAGTCTAGTTGTTTCTTGGTGCTGTCCCTTCCAGTAGCAGTCCTCTGATTTTCAGTACACATAATTGAATATATACAGTATTTCTCTATTATTAAATGAAAGATTTTAACCATATTCCTCAATGTAGTCTATTTACTGTTTCTAATCAGTAAGTTGAGACCCATAGATATAGAGTGATTATCTGTCCTGATTTGCTTTTGAAAATCTAGTTTACACGTGTTTCTGTTTCCCTGGCGTAATTAGTAATTGTGCCCTCTTTTAATCTAAAACTATTTCAGTTTGTACACTAAATTCTGTGTGTTCAATTAAATAAGCAGAATAAACTACATATTTGAGGTCACTTTTACCTCCCCACACTCCTCCGACATACACATCCACAAGGATGCCTTTAATGTTCTTCTTTTTGCAGCATGATATGGTGGTTAAAACCAGACACTAAAGCCATGTGCTAGCCACACAGTCTAGGGAGAGCTGCTGTCTTTGCTTCTGCTGTATAAAGGGAATAATAATATCACTTACTTCCTAGTAATGTGATGATTTAATTAGAGTGACCAGAGCAGTACCTATGTCAAAAGTCATACATGCCACAAAATGGTTGGCTATGATTCCTGGGTGCCTCCAAAGTCACAGAGAATTTATTACATTCAGTTCCGTGCCATTGTTAGTTTCAGTTTTTCTCTGGGACTCTTTCACTGATAATTCTTAATATTGCAAAGCCTAAAGACTCTGTCATCTATTCAGGGGTCATTGCTGACTGCTGTCTTCCCTCCTTGTTCTTGTCCCCCGTCCTGCCACCAGTTCTGTTCTCTGCTTTGGTTGTAGTCCTTTCCTCGGTATTTTCCTTAGTTGGGTTCTGTGGGTGAGATGCTCTCAGAATCCTTTGCATGTCTGTAAATATACCTCTCTCTGGGTATAAGATGACTTTCTTATAATCCTTTCCCCTCATTAACCAAGAGAAGTTAGTTTCCCATTGCCTACCATCTAAAATTACAGATGGAAAATATGATGTATGTGTCCTAGTTCCCAGGGCTGCCGTAACAAAGTTCCATAGACTGAATGGTTTACATAAAAGAAATTTATTTTGTCACGGTTCTGGAGGACAGGAGTCCAAGAGCCAGGTGATTTTCTCTGAGGTTTCTTTCCTTGGCTGGTGGAGACGTTACCTGGTCTTCCCTCTGTGTGTGTCAATATCCTCAGGACACCAGTCATACCAGACAAGGCTTCATCCCAATTTCTCCATTTAGCAAAATTATATCTTTATAGTCCCTATCTCCAAATACAGAGACTTTCTAAGGTATTTGGGGTTAGGACTTCAATGTATGAATTTTACAACAATTTTATTCTTTTCCTTTTGTAAATGTACCTCTCTTCCCCTCCCTCCCTCCCTCTCATTTACTTCTTCTTTTCCTCATCTCCCTGGAACTCAGTCCTTTTAATCTATAGACTTGGGTGCTCTGACCAGCAATATTCCCTTTGTTCTTTTGGCCTCTTCTCTAACAATTCCTTTTTTTCTTTCTGAAACTTCCATTACTTGTCTGTCTTCTGACTCTTACCTGTTTTTTTACAGGTCTATTTCCTGTAGGTTGTGAGATATTTCTTTGAATTAAATCTTCTGGGTCTCTTACTTAATTTTCAATGCTGATAATATTCTTCTTTGATTCATATACTTACCTTGTAAATTTGAAATGCATGATTTCTAGGTGAATAGTATTTCTATTGCACCAAAACCAACTTCTTTCAGTGCTATTTCATCGAATTTTTGTTAGAAATTTAGCTGTCTCCTTCAGAAATCCTGTCTCTCTTGAAGGTATGTAATCAGGAATTTCTTTGTTTTCTACCATTCTTGGATTGCTGAGTGGGTTCCCTTGGGTGCACTTTTCATTTCCTTTGCCTTTGTTCTACTTATCCTTGGTGCTCAGGTAAAACTAATGAGTACTTAAGCCGAGGTGCTTGGGTAAAACTAATAGGAAGTCCTTAAGTGATGGTCCCCACTAGAAAGAGGAAAATAAAATTTATGCTCATGGTTCTGTCTCATATTCTTACCTCCACGTTGCCTCACATCTGAAAAGTGGCAGGCCGTACTTGGCAAGGACGGACCTATCTGCATTGAGGAATGAAATGGAAGGAAAAGTGATGTAGATTTGTAAGTAGGCATAAGTACAGATGTACAGATGGTGACCGTATCAAGGTAAAGGAATCACAGGAACCACTTAGTTAACTTCTGTATCTTATAATGGTATTAGAACATGACAGTTGGCTCGGCGCCTGTGGCTCAATCGGCTAAGGCGCCAGCCATGTACACCTAAGGTGGCGGGTTCGAATCCTCAGCCCGGACCGCCAAACAACAATGATGACTGCAACCAAAAAAAAATGGCTGGGCGTTGTGGCGGGCGCCTGTGGTCCCAGCTACCTGGGAGGCAGAGGCAGGAGACTTCCTTGAGCCCAGAAGTTGGAGGTTGCTATGAGCTGTGATGCCATGGCACTCTGCCCAGGCAGATAGCTTGAGGCTCCGTCTCAAAAAAAAAAAAAAAAGAACATGACAGTTTAGCATTAGTTATGAAACGCGATCCAGTGAGTAGCATTCTGTTATGACTTTGTGTGGTTAGCTTCAGGTAACTTTTGTATGCTGCAATGGACAGTTCTCAACTTCTGTTGAGCTGCCTCTAAAATTCTGTGGTTCTCTGTCTGGAACTGTGAGTTCTCCTTGTGCACATCTGTTTGGGTGGTTGAGAACGTGAGTAGTGGCAAGGGTTTCAGCATCTGTAGAGCACTTCTGTTGTGGATTTCTGCTTAGAGAAAACATCTGCAAATCTGTGATATCCTATGCGATGAAATAGGCATGATGAGAAAGCCTAAAGGAATTTATCTGAACATTTAGAGGTAACCTGAGAAGAAGAAGGCAAGCATTATTTACTGATTAATACAAGAGGTTTAGAATTGGAATTATGACTTACACTCTTATTGTCACTACAATGGATTTGGAGATTGTGGATTTTCTAAAGGAAATTCTGGGTTCTAATTTTATCTTCATCTGCATGGGAAAAATGACACAGGTTCTTTAATTTCTGTGTTGGTAAAGTGGGAATGATAAAACATACTGGACATGTTGAAATAATTATTAAGATGACCCTGTGACTGGCACATAGAAAGCATTCAACAATACCAGCTAATATTATTGTTTCTATTTTATTGTTTTTTTTTCATTGTTACATTAATTATGCTTAGAATACTTGGGAAATCAAAATTCACCTGGCTTAAAGCATAAAAAGGGAGACTTTATTGGCTTATATAACTGAAAAGTTCAGGTATAGATCTTGTTTCAGGAATGACTGATTCGGGATTGATACAAAGAAACAAGGATGTCTTTTTTCCTTCCTCTTTTCTTGAGCTATAACTTTATTCTCAATGTCAATGTGGTAACAGGATTGTTTAAGCAGCTCCAAGATTTTTATTGTAAAAAAGATTGAGCATAAGCATCTTTGTCCCAGCAAACCTCAAACGTGTTGAGATTCTGATCAGCCATCTTGGGTCCCATACCCACCTCCAAGGCAAACCACATCCTGGGGATTAGGAGTACAGTGTTCCCCCACCTTGAGGGTGTTGGCTGAGGGCGGGGCAAAGGGTTTGAGAGAAGGGAGAATGGATGCCAGGGAGGCAGGCGACAAAAATCCAATTAGTTAAGAAACTGGAGGAATAAGAAGAATTTCTTCCCAATTGAATTCTATAGTTCATCTTTTATTATCGGTTTGCAAATGGAGGATAGGAATAACTTAATAATGACTTCCACATGTAAGCAATATTAACAGTTAGGGATGAGACACTGTCATTTTCCATCTCTACTTAGGACAGAACTAACCAACGTGGTGACAGGAGAGCAATGTGAATTAATGAAGAGCTCAGGAAGGGACTGCGCAATTTTGCACTTGACTGTGCCATTCTGGGCAATGAAATGAAATAATGCAGGTGTCCCCAGAACACAGGTTGAAAGGATTAGATGGATTTTGACCAGATTTAATTGTGACCAGACTGTTGGAGAGAAAGTTTCAGTTTGAGTCACGTTAACTATTTTATTTCATGTCCCATTTTTTTAATGCTTCCATATAGCCCTCTTACTTTTTCTAAATTACATGCCTCATTGTATTTGAGTTCCTCCTGCTTTTGACAGCTCCTTGGTTTCCAATTTTGCTTCTGCGGCTTTGATTATTATTCCTGATTTTGTTGTTGATGAGACATGTGGTTTTCTTCAATTAGCTCTGTCACTCTTACAAATGTGTGTGTCTCGCCAGTGTCCTAATTAAAGTCAGGAGGAGGAGGGGGGAGAGATTACAGGCAATTATGACAGCACCATCCTCCCCTCTTGATGCTCTTTTCTTCTCATCATCGGGGTGCATTCTTCTGTATCTCCATTTTGCAAGCATGTTGAGCAGCCTCTCTCTTTAAAATCCCATTAATTTTTTCAGAACACGATATGCAGCTGTGTCAGTGTGTCATACATTAGCTCTCAGGAAGCCCCGTAGCCTTCATTTAGTTTTATTAAGTATGGCCTCCTCCCTGCCACTTTCCACCATGCTTCAAATTCATCCTGTGACAGAAGACTACCATAACCACCACAAATGCTCCTATCAAGCATCCCCGAATCTGTGGCCTCGTGAGTTCAGTCTCCTCTTGTGTGAGGTTACGTTCAGTTCACTCCAACTCAATACTGGGAACATAGATGGAGCATCTGAGTCTATGTAATGTGCCAAGTATTGTGCTAGGGGCCGGGACTACAAAGCGAGTAAGTGCTGGGAGGTTAAGACCGTTGTGGAGTAAGGAAAAAAGGCTGGATTTCAGAGCCAGACAAGACATAGATTCAAATGCCTACTTTGCCACATGCTAGCTTTTTGGCCTTGGGTAAATCACTTAGCTGGTTTTTTCAACTGTAAAATTATGCTAATAATACTTACCTTGCAGGGTTGTTGTGAAGATTGGAGATAATGTATGCAAAGTAGCTAGCTTAGTGCCTGGTATAGCTCAATAAATGGGAGCTATAATTATTATCATGAATAAGATACTTAAGGAACTCACGATCTACTCAGAGAGAGAAGAGTAAATTAACTTTTAGAATATATTGTTACATGTATAATAATGGCAGGATGTGGGTGGTAATGGAGTAGACTCCCTGGGGCTCTACGTGTTCTCTTTTCCACCCACTTCTCTGTCTCCTACTACTCCATTCAACCCCACCCACACGGGGCCCCCACCCACAGTGTGCTCCAGCCACCCAGCCCTTCCCAACGGTGGCATGTGCTCCTTGTTTTCTCTCAAAGCTCTTCTTTCAGGCCTATGTGTCATCATCAGCTTTATCATCATTCAGGTTTCATCTTAAATGTCACTTTCTAGAGCAGTGTTTCAAACCATTTTTATCTCAAGGCACACTTGAACCTATAGTTAATGTCCGTGGCACACTTAAACTATGTTGATCAAAAAACCGAGTATGAAACAAAATATACTTACTGTGCTTTGAACTTCTTTCAAAAATAATTTAATTAATGATCTTTAAAATTTTTCAAGGCACATCCAAGATCCTCTTAGGGCACACCAGTGTGTGCTGTGGCACAAAGGTTGACAGTCAGTGATTTAGAGAGACTTTCTATCACTGTCCAATCTAAAGTAACCCCATCGCTCTCTTCTGTGGCGCCTTGGAGAGGAGCAGCTGCTTCAAGATGAAGCTGAATATCTCCTTCCCAGCCACTGGCTGCCAGAAACTCAGTGAATGGACAATGAATGTAAACTTCCTACTTACTATGAGAAGCACACAGCCACCCACAGAAGTTGCTCCTGATACTCAGGGTGAAGGATGGAAGGGTTATGTGGTCCAAACCAGTGATGGGAATGACAAGCAAGGTTTCCCTGTGAAGCGGGGTGTCTTGACCCACGACTGAGTCTGTCTGCTGCTGAGTAAGGGGCATTCCTGTTACAGACCAAGGAGAACCGGAGAAAGCAAGCCAAGTCTATTCCAGATTGCACTGTGGATGCCAATCTGAGCTTTCTCAACTTGGTTATTGTAAAAAAAGGAGAGAAGGATATCCCTGGACTGACTTATACTGTGGTACTTCAGCATCTAGGGCCCCAAAGAGCTAGCAGAATCTACAAACTTTTCAGTCTGTCTAAAGAAGATGATGTGAGTGCATATGTTGTGAAAAAGGCCTTTAAACAAGGAAGGTAAGAAACCTAGGACCAGAACACCCAAGATTCAGCATCTTGTAGCCCCACATGTCCTGCAACATAAACGCCAGTGGATTGGTCTGAAGCAGGGGTCCTCAAACTTTTTAAACAGGGGTCCAGTGCACTGTCCCTCAGACCATTGGAGGGCCAGACTATAGTTTAAAAGGACAGGCAGTGGCTAAATAGGATAGATAGTGGTGGCAAAAACACCGGTGGGCCAGATAAATGTCCTGGGCGGACTGCATGTGGTCCGTGGGCCATAGTTTGAGGATGCCTGGAAGAAACAGCATACTAAGAAAAATAAGGAAGAGGCTGCTGAGTAAACTTTTGGCTTAGAGAATGAAGGAGGCCAAAGAAAAATGCCAGGAACAGATTGCCAAGAGATGTAGACTGTCTTCTCTGAGAGCTTCCACTTCTAAGTCTGAATGCAGTCAGATTTTTTTGAGTTCAAATAAATGAGATCATATCTAAAAAAATAAAGTAACCCCATGCTTTCGCCCTCATTTTTTTTTTTTTTTGCCATTTTGTTTTATTTGCATCATAGACATTGTGGGCAATGATCTGATTTGTTGTTTTAGATGTTCATTTTCTGGCTGTCCCCACCAGAATGGAAATGTCATGAGGGCAAAGACCACCTCTGTTTTTGGCCATAGCTGTACCTCCAGAGACTAGAACAGAGGCTGTGATGCTCAGTACACGTTGGAAGAATGAACAGTGATGAGGAGATGGAAGCCAGAGAAGGGATTGGGTGGTGGGTGTCTGCATTTTGTGGCTGCTGTCACAGCTATTGAACTGCCCACTGATCTACATGTCCTCCCTCATGGGCTCCTAAGACTAAGGCAGGAGGCCAAGATGAGGGTAGGTTCATAAGGTGGTATCTAAGCACCTCTCAACTTGGTTTTGGAAAACTGGATTGAAATATCCTTCTTAAATCATCTGTGATGTAATTTTTTTTACATGACTGAGTCCTTGTTTTTGGGCTTGAAGCAAATTCCCTATTGGGATCTGATCTAGGAACCGAATGTTGGCTCACAGTAAATTTTCATGGAATCCTTGAAAACTTTGGCACTTGGCTTATGGCTTACTGGGGAAAATGAGGATGTTTGCAGGAATAAGGTAGGTAAATACTTGGGACTTTGAGGCTGAGTATTTAACTTTTTAGCTTTGTGGGCATTAGGTACAGACTTCTAGAAGTAAGTGCAAACTCTTGCAACTGATATTTCTTCCTCAGCATCTGAGTTGGGCAGAGGTGCCAAGCCATCAAGGAGTACTAGCTAGTGTTTTTAAATGTGTGACCTTGATCGAAAGCAGAGACTGGGAAAAACACAGAAGGCTCAGTAGGAGGAATACAGACGGTGCCAAAAAATTATATATACATTTTTAGAAAGGGGGAAAAATGTATTGAAATTGTAATTCTCAAGTCACATTTGACTTCTGCAATAATAAGAGGTGCCTAAATGTGACTTGTATTCATCTTTTACTATTGGTATATATAGAGTATTACAACTTTAATACAGTTTTTTCCTTTCTTAAAATGTGCATACATTTTTTTTGGCACCCTCTTTATATTCCTTCTAACAGAAAAATAATTTGGAGGTGGGTGGCACCTGTAGCTCAAAGGAGTCAGGTGCTGGCCCTATATACTGGAGGTGGCAGGTTCAAACCCAGCCCCGGCCAAAAATTGCAAAAAAAAATTCTTTTAACTATTCATATACTGGTAGATCATGATATATACAGGAAAACTTATGAATTTAACAAAGTAAGTATTCCTAAATGCTTAGACAGTGACTTCAAACTTAAGCTTGTTTCATAAAACCCTTTGATGACTTGATTAAAAGCACAAAACATCAGATGTTTTAAAAAATGCTTTAAATATGCTAGGATATTGACAGAAGATACACAAAATAAATATTTCAATAATGAACAAATTGTCACACATAGAAGAAAACTTATTACCATAATGCAAACAGCATGAACTGAAATGTCCCATATCTATTCTCTTTATGTTTATCCCTCTTTCTAAACTTATTTCTGTTTTTGTTCTAATTCTGATTTCTGTTCTTATTTTTGCCTTAATTTTGGGCCTTCCCAGAGTAACTTTTCTAGGCTTACAGTAAATTTATCATATACAGTACTTTATTTTCTTTTTTAAATATTTCAAAATATTAAGAGGGTACAAATGTTTTTGTTACATGGCTTGAGTCAGGGCTATTAATATGGTCATCACCCAAATAGTGTCCATTGTACCTATTAGTGGGTTTTTGACCCTCCCCTTCTTCTCTCCACCCCGCTTCCCTGCTTGATTTCCAGTGACTTACTCATCTGTGTGTACTTGTATGCTCATTGGTTAGTTCCAATTTATTAGAGAGTACATGTGGTGTTTGTTTTTACATTCATGAGATACTTCACTTAGGATAGTGGTGTGCAATTCCTTCCAAATTGCTGCAAAGGCATTATATATCCATTTTTATGGCTGAGTGGTACTCCATGGTATGTATATACCACACATTTTATTAATCTACTTGTGAACTGATCAGCACTTGGTTGATTCTAGATCTTTGTAACTGTGAATTATTGTGCTGCAATAAATGTTCAGATGCAGGTGTCTGTTTTACAAAATGACTTCTTTTCCTTCAGGTAGATCCTCAGCAGTAGGATTGATGGGTTGAATGGTAGGTCTACTTTTAGTTCTTAGAGAAATCTCCATACTGTTTCCCATATAGGTTGTACTAATTTGCAGTCCCACCAACATAATATAAATAAATATTCCTTTTTCTCTATATCCATGCCAGCATTTATAGTTTATGGATTTCTAAATAAAAGCCATTCTAACAGGGATAGGGCAATATCTCATTGTGGTTTTAATTTCCATTTCCCTAATGATAATGATGTTAAATATTTTTTCATGTTTTTTGGCCATTTGTCTATCTTATTTTAAAAGACTTCTGCTCATATCTTTTTTTGCCCACTTTTGCCCACTTTTTAATGAGGTTGTTTGTTTTTTATTGTTGGTTGAGTTGAGTTTTTTAATAGGTTCTGCATATAGCCCTTTATTGACCGTGTAGTTTGAGAACACTTTCTCCCATTCTGTAGGTTGTCTATTTGCCCTATTGACTATTTCCTTATTTGTGCAGAAGCTGTTCAGGAGCTTTTTAAATTTATTCAAGTCCCATTTATTTATTTCTGTTGCTTTCATAATTACCACTGGGGTCTTAGTCATACATTCTCTGCCTAGGCTGATGTCTAGAAGAATTTTGCCTATGTGTTCTTCTAGAATCCTTATGGTTTCATGCCTTACACTTAAGCCTTTTGTCCATCTTGAATTAATTTTTGTGAGTGGTGAGAGGTAGGGGTCCTGTTTCATTCTTCTGCATATTGCTATCCAATTCTCCTAGCACCATTTATTGAATAGGGCTTCTTTCCCCGGTGTATGTTGTCTGCTTTGTCAAAGATCAGTTGGCTGCAGGTAGATGGTTTTATATCTGGGTTTTCTATTCTACAGTACTCTATTTTCATTCTAGGCTTGTGTCAATTTTATCAGATTCAACTAAAAAACAATACTCTCCCAGACTAGCCAAGATGGAGAGCCTGGGCTGCCAACTGACTGGATTATACCTGAGTGCTAGGAAAAGGTGAAGTTACTTCTTTTGGATCATTGACAGAGCTGGAAAAATATATTTCTGGTTTAAAATTATGAGTTCAAAGTGATTCTTCCAGTGTAACATTTTATATCTCTATCCTCCAGTTTTATTAAGTATAGGTTTTCATTTTTCACTAAGATGTTCTATCATGTTGAAAATTTATTCACTGTTTAATGTACATTAAACTATATCTAGATCTAGTTCCATAGATTAATAAATCTAGTCATTCTCCAAAATCTTCTGCCATCTTCATGAAGTCCCAAGTTCTACTATGGCAGAGGGGTTCTTTCACCCTGCTGAACTGGGCTTTCCTCACATTTGGAGGGAAGTCTGAGTTAAGCAGTTACCCTTAGCTGTTTTAAGAAGACTTATTTCTGTCTAAGTGTGTGGCATGTTGTCCTTGCACTTGGAGCTCCATTGACTTTCTGCAGACAGATACTCATATTAAAATGGGTAGGCTTCTACTTATGGGGCTGGAATAAAACTATCGTCTCATTTCCTGGATGTAGCTCAATCAGCATTCCCTGTTTTTGTTAGAACTTTGGAAAACCTCCCTAGGAAAGTTACCATGGAAATGAAAAGTGCAAATGGCTAGTTATTAGTTTTTATTGCCCTATGGAATATCTAACTAGAATGTTTTGAGAAGGAGACTAAAGAGGAGTCAGAGCATTCGTTTCTTCATAAAATCTGTGAGGAACACTCTTGTCCCTTTGGATGTGACGGCAAAGTCTGTAACTCCTCAGAAAGATGTTCAGCCAGGCCGTACACATGATTCCTGCTAATGGTTGCTACTAACACCTTCTTATACCAATGGACCCCGTTTTCTGTCTCATGTGTTTCAAAATGCCACACTCCTTCCAGTTCTGACAATCAGTCCACAGCTTGCTCTGAATGTTTTCATTTTATGTCTGGAAGTTAATAGAAGCATGGTTTGTTACATGCAAAACACATTTGGACTAATAAAAAATGGATAAGACCACCTGGTGGGCTTTCCCTTAATCTAGACCTTGGGTTCATTTCTGCCCCATTTATTCAAGGTTGGGGCTGAATTCCACTTGCCAAGTACAACAAGTGCAATCATTTCTGTTTATTTTTTTTCCAGCCTGCACATTTTCTGACTTCAGTCCAGGTGAATACAAATTTAAGCAAATGCAAAAGTAGTGTGTAACTTTAAGAAAGCTTCAAATCTATCCAGCTATTCCATTAGGTGGCAGCAGTACAACATGAAAGCGTAATTGAGTGAAAATAAGGATGATGTGGTGATGATGATGATGATGATGATGATGATGATGATGATGATGATGATGATAGTGAGTGAGGCATATACTCTCAGATTTATGCACGGTCTTTATTCTAATGAAAATTTATTGCTGTTTTCTCATTGGTGTTTGCAATATAAAAGGAAAATGGAGAAGGGAAATTCTTTTTTTCTGTATTTTGGGGTGAGATTAATTAAACTCAAAGTTGTTGAAGGACTTGCCCAATTAGTTTAGGGGTCTTGGGATCCAGCTCCAGCATTCTATTCACTCCTTTTTTACAAAGCGTTAATCCTCTTGTATGAACTTAAATTTACCAAAGAATTACATTTCACTCAGTAGATGAAGAAACAGAGGAGAGGCAGGCATGAATGTATAGGGTTAAAACAAAGATCTGCTTCTCCAGAAAAAAAAAAAAAAGGGACAAAAAGTTTGTCTTAGGGTAATAACATCCATGAAATTTTGGGAGCCCGATCTCCTAGATTTGTGAACACTGGGCATTTGTAGTTTTGAGTCTGTCTCTTCCATGTCATTTGTAACATTCAAGATCTCCTGCATGACCCTCAGGCCACCTGAAATAATAATTGGTGGCCTACTACAAAGCTTAGGGGGTTTAGGAGTGAACAATGCTTATATTGGTCAATGGATTCACATAACTGGAAGGAAAAAAGAAATGTGTACAACAGTAAAAGTTGGAAATGAGAACCCTAAGGATAAAAACTATATTTCTTCCAGATTTATTTGCAATCAGCAATCCTCCAAAGTGCAGCAAGGTTCTGAGCCTGGGAGGTATGTGGGTGGGATGAACTCTGAACCACATTTGGGTATCAGGTGACTAAGCTTGAGGGAATTTGGGATGGAAAAATTTATCTTTACTTTCTGTTTTTATTCTCATTTTGCTTTTGAAACAAAATGAGAGTCTTGAGTCAAATCAAGAAAACTTCCCCCATCTCTTGAGTAAAAGTCCAGTTTAAGATCTGTGTCCCAAACTTTTAAGGGTAACCACACTATAGCTATAAGCAGAAACTTTCCCAAGTTTATCAAGAGATGCTCCAATATACAGACAAGTGGGAATGAAATAATTGAACTACAAAGGCTGGGGCACTATTGTTGAGTTAGGGTATTTGATTGGTAACACCTGAAAGGGCAGAGAAGTTGTGATTTTTCTCTAGTGAGGAAGATGTTCACTATGTAGATTTTTCACATATTATGAGACTGACGTGCTGCCTACTGCACTAAGGAGGCAGGTGATTTTTCACATATTTTCACCTTGTTGTATTTATAGTGACTTGACTCTATGCAAAGCCTGGCATTTGAACAATTGCATGCTGTAATTACATTTTCTGCAAAAGTTTATGAACTCTGAAGGTTCTTACTTAGAGGGAAACACAGAAGATCAGAGAACAATGGAGAACAAAAGAGGGTTTATGTCAAAACCTGGAAAGAGGCGTTTTTCTGGGATTTGGGAATAAATAAGTGTCTTTTCCAAGACCATGTGGGGAGTGACAGTCGGGGTCAAAGGACAGATGCTCATAGTATGGTTTTATTACTGTTTTAAAAAAGAATTCTTAGGGGGGAATGGGTGGAGGGAGGGGGATTGGAGGGACCATTTTTGAGGTTTATCTTACAGGGGTACAAGTGAAACTCTCTAAGAGTAGAATCAGAATGTTTTAGAACTATAACTGAGAAAATGACATGAAGGCTGTGTTGATCAGTTTGATGGAAGTATTTTGGATTGCACGTGAAAACTCCACACTGTACCGCAGAAGTGCATTAATGTACATAGTGACCATTCAATAAAATTAAAAAAAAAGATTTTAAAAAAGACATCCCAGGAGGTGGTCCTTGGGATGGAAGACCTGATGTTGCCCATGATGTGTGAAGGGTGAGAGTGACCTGGGCAGATAGAATAGGCAGAGGAGGGAAATAAACAC
>CAUYQV010101340.1:0-14958 GCA_963574575.1 Galagoides demidoff
GGGAGGCAGAGGCAGGAGACTCGCTTGAGCCCAGGAGTTGGAGATTGCTATGAGCTGTGATGCCATGGCACTCTACCCATGGGGGGATAGCTTGAGGCTCTGTCTCCAAAAAAAAAAAAAAAAAAAAAATACACAGATTATTCTTTCAACATGTGAAAGGCATCATGACACTAAAATCTGAGAAGGGTTCAGGTTCACAAAAGACCTGGATGCAGGAGAGACCACTGGCAAGGTCAAGTGCAGGTCTCGTTTTTAAGTAACGTACAAATTTCATAAAAATTAAATATAGAAAGAATAACTTGAAAATGTTTTATTTACCATATCAGGCCTAAGAATAAGGAGTCTTTAAAAACATTTCCAAACCACGTATAGATCAATGTGCCTGACACAAGTATTGATGGGAGCAGGTGCAATGCCTGCTTGGTGCCTAATTCAAGAATCTACCTGGTATCTGATTTCATAATGAAGTCAAAAACCCTCTATCATTCCAAACCTTCTGGAATCTATGTTGAACCACACAGCCTCTTTCAGAACTCATACCCTACGTATAAAAGGGAACACAGACATCTCCCTCATCCTCACTGAACCGTCCCTAGCTCTTGGCTCACCTCACATCTAAGTTATTTCCATTCCTGTTTTTACAAGGCACAGCCTGAGCTGCTTTGGGTCATTTATGCAGCACGAGCTCCATTAGATCATTTATTAGATTATGATAATGTTTCCTAACAATTACAAAAGATTCACACCCTTGCTGCAAATCTGCACGGTATGTTTTATATATATGAGAATGTCAAAGTTATATGAACATATTTTTTCATCTAAAAATGTGTATATAGGGTATGCTCTGAACAGGGCCTGAAGAAATGTCTTCTCCAACTATAACACACCCTACAGCAATCTGGGGTCATTGTGATGGGGGGCAGTCTCCCCATGAACAAACTCCCTACATGTGAAGAAGAAAAAAATTATAAAATATATCTGGTGGGTGCATGGGCGATCACTGCATAATTTTTTCAACTGAACTGTATGTTTGAAAAATTCCCTAATAAAATATTGAAAAATTTAAAAACAAATAAATAAATAAATAAATAAGCATAATTTCTCTGATTTAAATAATTCATATGAAGCCCAAACAGTAAATGTATGTATTTATGCACAAGAGATTTTTACTATAGAAGAATCACATGAAGGTCAGACAACTACGGTAGTAAACTCATCCCACGGTCACCGCTGACATCTTCCCCTTGGCCAGTTGTTGACTGCAGTGATATTCAGCAATGAGGTCTGTAGCCGCTTTTTCTAGGATAAGTTCACAAACTTAATTGTCAGGCCTCAGATGACAATAGTTCTGATGGCCACTCCAGAAAAATAGTTCCAAAATTGCTTTGAGGGGGATGGCTGAGTGGAGGGTAATCGGTGGGACCTCACCTGGCGTGCATATTGCAAGGGTACATGTCCAATCTACGAAGAGTAGAGTATAAATGTCTAAACACAACAGTTAAATAAGTGAGGTGAAGGCTGTGTCCACCAGTTTGATGTACGCGTTCCAAATTGTATATAAAATCAGCACATTGTGCCCCATCCATGCAGTAACGTACACAGTTATGATCTAATAAAAATAATTGCTTTGAAGGTTGGACCAGGCACTGGCATGAGGGCACAGCTTCCCAAGGGGAGTTACTTCAAAGGTGACCAGAGTGATAGTCAGCACTGAGGGATGTAGCACTTATTTCCAGGACAAGTTCACAAACTTAAATTGTCTGACCTTATACATCATCCCTAGATTTAATATCAGTAAATATCATACTATATTACACCTAGATAGAGTAACCACTAAAATCCTGCCTATACATTGGTTTCAACAAACCTTTCATTATTTCATTCAGCAAATACATAATAAAAAGTACTGTGTCCCTAGCACTATGCATAAGATTATAGTGAACCAGATAAATTAGATACATCCTTCATGTAAATGCATAAAATAATTAAATAATTATAACTTGTAGCACCGAAAGGAATAAGCATTTGTGGAAACACCGACAACCCCTGAGACTAAACCCCAAATAACAACAGTATAGGGTTCTACATACCATCGAACTTTTTAAAAATGCCTTTAAAAATGGAGTTTGTAAATAGAACTGGCACCTGTCCAACTAAATTTTATTTCGGCATTAAATGAATAAACAAAAAAAAGAAAAGAAGAAGAAATACAGATGTACATTGGTTTTACAGATATGCATGTTTTACTCCATTTGAAAGAAAGCTAAGAATTTTCTTTATGCTAAACTTGTGAAACAGAAGGTCCTCCTTGGAGGTGAGTAGATAAGGAAGTCCTCCAAAAGCATCTGGAAAACACTCATGTTAGATTGTGAACCTTTATGTCCCCCCAGGGTAAATTACCTTGGAACTTAAGATAAAAGGTGACAATGGAATATTAAGAGGGAGGCCTCTTAGGAGGTGATTAAGTCCTAAGGGCACCAGCCTCATGAAGGGATTAGGACCCTTATAAAAGGTCTTGAGGGAAATAGCCAGGCCCCTTCTGCCCTCCCACCTTCCCCCAGTGAGGATACAGGGCTTCTGCCCTGCTAGGACCCGGCCCTGAGACACCATCGTGCAAGCAGAGAATGGTGCTCTGCTCCTCACCAGACACAAATCTTCTTACGCCTTGATCTTGAACTGCCCAGCCTCCACAGCTGTGAAATGCATTTCTCTTATTTATAAATTACCCAGTCTCAAGTCTTTTGTTAAAGCAGCACAAATGGACAGAGTCAACTCCAATTAGGTAGGTCTGAAAACCGAAGGGGTTGCCAAATAATCAATGGCCTTATTATAATTTTTCTTTCCTTCTTTTTTTTTTTTTTGATTTGTGTGTGTGAGTCGATTGTTCAGCAAAGGCTTTATTATCTTTTGATACTGAACAAATTGCACACTCAAGTAAACAGACACTGGGGTTGATTAAATACACCAGCCAGTTCTTTCTCAAGAATCTATGTCCTGTTTCCTAATTCTAAAGTGACAGGTCTCCCACTGCAATGCCATATTCTGTTTTACCTGTTTTGAATGAAAGGGATACGCCAAAGGAAAATCCTATTACATTTTCTCTTCATGTTAAAATTTCATTACATTCGAGCACCAC
This sequence comes from Galagoides demidoff, assembly GCA_963574575.1. NCBI lineage: Eukaryota > Metazoa > Chordata > Mammalia > Primates > Galagidae > Galagoides > Galagoides demidoff. The sequence continues at coordinate 3,137 of CAUYQV010101340.1, forward strand.
TTAAATTCTCATCGAAATAAAACATTACATGTCCTGCCTCTTTTTTTTTCAAATCGACTTTGACTCATTTTATTTCTGTTTCTTGGTGTTTGTCTTTAAGTGGGCAGGCTGCAAGCAGGAGAGGTAGAGATTCCGACTGCGGTCTCTCTGTGCACTCAGAGTTGAAGTGTTCTGTTTGGCGTCTCCTGGGAGAGGAACATCCGTAGTAACAAATGGGAATGCATTTACTTTAGGGCTATTTTAATAGCCATCAGTAGGGAAGATGGAATTCTTATAAAGGAGCAAGTCCCTCTCTCTCTAGGCACTAGGATCAGCAATAATTTCCTCTTTAAACACTAATGGCTCAGGCTTCATCATGGTAAAGTTTAATATACATTAAGCAGGGAACCACCTGTTCAGCATCTCCATAAAATACCACCCCAGCGTCCACTTTCAGAGCTCTAAAAATACGGCCAAGGAGGATATGTGGACAAACTACCTTGAGTTTATGTGAAAATGTCATCATGCATGCTTTGAGACTGCCCCATCCATTTGTTGTAGAAACCATTAAAAAAAAAAAAAAAGAAAGAAAGAAATGGGTGGCACCTGTGCCTCAAAGGAGTAGGGCACTGGCCCTATATGCTGGAGGTGGCAGGTTCAAACCCAGCCCTGGACAAAAACTGTAAAAAAAAAAAAGAAACAAACAAACAAAAACAGACACCGTCCAGCAGCAATTTTAGCAAAGAACCCAATGTATCCACAAACTATAAGGGTTTCTAGAGGAAGGAATTCCTGTGAAGGACTAGACCAGAGACACAAATGACTTTCTAGAGGAGAGGGAGAGATGCTTACAGGATGCAGGCACAAGAGCCCAAAGGGCCTGACTACCTGGAATAAGAAGATATTTTTATTTTAAAGAAGTTTAGTTCCTCTGTAGATGTTGAATAATTTTCTAAAATAAATAACTTTTCTATATTTTCAAAATGTAGGTCATTGATAAGAATATTATTTAATACGCACAGCTTTTAAACCACTGGAGTTACTCATTATTGAAATGGACCATGGGCTTTATGTAAAATACCAGTTTTAATCTTCATGATATCTCTCCTAGATCCCTCATCTTACACATGAGGACACTTGGAATTGATTTGTTAAATAATTTGCACTAGTACAGTGTTTCCCTGAAAATAAGACACTATCTTATCTTTATTTTTTTTCTCAAGAAGACATACTAGGGCTTATTTTCAGGGGATGTCTTATCCTCCATGAAGAAATGCAGGGTGTGGCTATGCAGCGTATCTGCATAGCCACACCCATCACTAATTCTTATTATCAGGGTAGGACTTATATTTAACAAATGCATAGACATCCTGGTAGGGATTATTTTTGGGGTAGGTCTTATTTTGGGGGAAATATGGTAGGTAGCACAGTAATAGTTTGAATCAAAATTTGGCAGAACTCACTCAACCTTTCACAACTTCTTCACTCAACTGTCAAAATAAGTGGGGATCACCAGTTTCAGACTAAATCTCAAAACAGTTTGGGAAACAGAGTGGGTGTCACCGACATGAGCACGCTGTGGAAACACGACTTTGGACTCTTAGAGAAATGCACACATGCACACACACGCGTACAAATATAAATTACAATTTGCCCTTTCACAAAAAATAACTCTGAATTTCCATTGTGAAATATTTGGGTAAACCTTGAAAGCAAAACCATAAGCATAAAGCATAAAAATAGCATAAAGGAATTGCAAATATTTTTCTCTTAAGTGAATCCTTGCTTTTTTTTTTTTTTAGAGATAGAGTCTCGTTCTGTTACCCTTGGTAGAGTGCCGTGGTGTCACAGCTCACAGCAACCTCCAGCTCTTGGGTTTAGGCAACTCTCTTGCCTCAGCCTCCTGAGTAGCTGGGACTACAGGCACCTGCCACAACATCTGGCTATTTTCTGTTGCAGTTTGGCTGGGGCAGGTTTGAACCCACCACCCTCAGTATATGAGGCCGTTTCCCTGCTCACTGAGCCACAGGCGTCACCCAATCCTTAATTTTTTAAAAATGTTTTAAACACCACAGTGATTGAGTATTTTAATAACTTTTCACCTCTCTCATAAAGGCAATCTAAAGAGGCCAGGTACAGGGATGCAGCTTCTCTATTTACTGTGGCACTGAGTACGTGTTCTTGTACTATAAGAACAAACGCTAATTACTGCTCGATCCCAATGCTAATCTCAGCATCTGCTAATTAAAAGATCACATCTTCTGCAAACTCAGCATTACCATTCAAATGAAAACATTAATCAGTTTGAAAAATTCAAAATCAATCTTCTGAGAGGAGGAAGCCGTAGGCCTCCAGTGGGTTGGTAAGAGCACAGACCGGGGAGTGAGACAGAGCAAGTGTCAGCTCCCCCGCCTCAGAACACAGACTCACACTGTTACAAAAGTGACTGGGGAATGTATTTTATTATGTTTCAGTTTTGCCTCACATATGGTTTTTATGGGCAAAATCACAACATCATCTGGCTCCTAGGGTGACCTTGTGTTACACGGAACGTGCTAGAAATGGATGGCTGACCAGATTGTTACCATAGTTGTTGCAGGATTTCCAAAAGCTAAGACAACATAATGAGCTATTTCTGGAATACTAATAACTGCAGAAAAGTTCATTTGTATTAATTATGTGACAGCTATTTCATGCTTTTTTTAAAGGTAACCAAAAGTTCTGGGGTTTGTGATCTTTAGCAACGGTCACGACGTCCAAAGTACAGACGGGTTATACTCCAGTGTCAAAGAGAAAGAGGCGTGTTGCCCAGATCCAGCCACAGACCTGTCAGAGATAAAAACCTCGGACATTATTAGCGGCGATTTCTTCTGTCAAACTTGGCGCCCTCCTTGTGCCACAGAATAGGGAGTGATAGAAATCTCTCTATGTGACATTCACAGCTACCTCGTTCTGGTAGACAAGAGAATGTACCAACAGACATCTACCCTAAAAACTAAAAATCGTCACGTACTATGGACAAAATATGGCAAGATATATTTAAGGCTACTTAACATTGAAAAGCTTTAATACACATAGAATCTCCTGCAGCCACGAGGCAGACACCGACTTCAAAAAAGTGAAGATTCCCAACCATTGAATTATCATACTGCTAACCACTCAAGGATTAAAACAAAACACTGCTGGGGAAATGAACTTAAGTGAATTCTTGCTGCAATGACGATAACGTAAAATACAAAAATACAAATTGGGAGCGCAACAGTGAATGTGCAAAGTCACTTTGAAAAATTAATGAGTAGACATCATCGGTACCTGTGAGACAAAAGATATTAATGTGATAATACTCCATGTCTGAAAGACAAGTCAAATTCATCGCCTTGTTTATCTAAAAAGGTAGAAGAACTCTGGTCCAGACAGATTTACAATAATGATTTCATCAGGCAGACAAATAGATTTGATATATACCACACGGAGGAGACTTAGCTCTAATTCACTTTATTGGATTAAGAAATGAATAACAACTTCGTGCCACAATTGTATTTCCAAGGAATTATTACTGAAATTTATTGTCTTTTCCTTAAAGTTAATAAGGCGGACAACGTGGGCCCATATATCTTATGCTGGCCTCCACTTACGGAGGCCAGAAATCATGGAAGAGAGCTTGCTATCATCGTATTGATGCGGACTCATAAAACTTTATTTCATACATATAACCCTTGAAAAGTCTTAGTAGAATGCCATTCATATGTATTAAAGTTTCCACATCAATAGCAAAAAATAAAGAGTTTTGAATGGTATACATGTCTATCTCCAGGATGTAGAGTAGAGAAAGGGCCACAGGCTCACCAGGGGAAAGCTGCAGGTGGTATTTTTAGCCAAAAAGGAGCTGGTTTTATTTTCCATATATCCACAGCTAAGCAGTGCGCGCGCGCGCTCTGTCTCTCCTCCTTTATAACACATTGTTCTTTTTTTTTTTTTTTTTTGAGACAGAGCCTCAAGCTATCCCCCTGGGTAGAGTGCCGTGGCATCACAGCTCACAGCAACCTCCAACTCCTGGGCTCAAGAGAGTCTCTTGCCTGAGCCTCCCAAATAGCTGGGACCACAGGCGCCCGCCACAACGCCCGGCTATTTTTTTGGTTGCAGCCGTCATTGTTGTTTGGCGGGCCTGGGCTGGATTCGAACCCACCAGCTCAGGTGTATGTGACTGGCGCCTTAGCCACTTGAGCCACAGGCACTGAGCCAACACATTGTTCTTATCATGGGAATGAAAAAGCAAATAATCCGATGCCCCCAATGCTAATATGAAGCCAGTAGATGATCTAATACACGCCCACATAAAAGAAAAACTCAGATCAATTCAAGCTGGAAGACGGGAGAATAAGGAAGGGACAGGAGGAGGGGCGAGGACTGGGTACTCCCACATAATGGGCACAATGTGAGAGTTTATGCCACAACGGCAAGAGGGACTCTACCTAACAAACGCAAATATTGCAACCCAGCTGTTTGTATCCGCACAGTAACCTGAAATCAAAAAAAAATAAATAAATAAAAAACATGGGAGTTTCACTCCGCCACCCAGGCTGGAGAGTGGTGGCCTGATCATAGCTCACTTCAGCCTTGAACTCCTGGGTTCAAGCAATCCTCCTTCCTCAGCCTCCGGAATAGCTGAAACTACAGGCACCTGCCTACGGGCACCTATGCCCTGCTACTTGTTTCTATTTTTGTAGAGACAGTGTCTCACAATGCTGCCCAGGCTGGTTTCAAACTCCTGGCCTTAAGCGATCCTCCTTCCCTGGCCTCCTAAAGTGCTGGGATTATAGGCATGAACCACTGGACCTGCCTAGCCAGCTCTTAGTTTAAGAGACATGATCTTGGCAGATGGGGAGATAACTCCAACCCTTCCGAGGAAAGGGCTCCTGTCCAGGGAGTAATTACCTGTGCGTTACCCATTCTGTGATCTTCTCTCTGTTTAAGGCATTTTTATTTCCTGTCTTTCCCACTTCTGTAAACAACACTTCAGCTCAGAGCCTTAACACACTGCAGTATCATTCTGCGCTCTTAAGAGTTACAATTAGTAACGTTTTATATCATCAATGGCATAGCCAGGAGACCTACGTTACCCAAAATTTAGCCAAGTCACAGGTGTGTAATACAAAAGAAATTAGCAATCAACTAATGTGATACTTTTCAAATTATCACAAATACAGAGTAAACACAGAGTGGAGGCCTTGGGTCCAACGCACAGCTGGACAACGGTCCAGCTCTGGGTGCAGAGTGCAGAGGGCAAGGCGGGTCTGCAGAGAGGACCGGGAGCCTGCTGGACCTGGGATTCCCTCTGTACCACAGTCGCTCTGCTAGATACATGGGAATGTAATTTCTCATTCATTTCTTATAACCATAAAGTAGGCTCTGTTATCTCCGCGTGCAGAAGAGAAAATCAAGGCTCCCGTCCATCTCTTCTGGAACCTCGTTCTGTGGCTGTCTGGGTTTGTTAATATTTTCACGTCCAGCTAACTTCTTATAATTCATCATCATGTTCCAGCCTCTCCCATCTTGAAAGAGCACGAGAACAAGGCAGCACACAGAAACCCACCTTACCCAGTGCCTCTAATTCTCCTTCCAACACAGCCAAAATGTTCCCTTTCCTCTCCCAAGCAGGGAGGGAAAAATTACACTCCCCATCTGTTTTGACCCCAGTCAGTCACCAACCCAGGATATTCGTCTTTCGGGCAATGCCGCCCTTCACTAAAACGGCTCTGGAAAAGGACATTTAAACGGAGACTTCTAAAATACGCTCCTTCTCTGCTTGTTACAAATTAAGCTCCCGGCTCCGTGATCAGTGCGCCAGGCTCGCTGACTGGTCCTTCTTACCTCCTTTTGCCGTTTCTGTCCTCCAATGCTCTACACTTACCCTTGGCCATACTCCAGGCCCACTCTTTATGCCTCCTGCTAGAAATTTAATCCCGACACAGGTGGCCTCAGGCTTTACCTAAATATGCCAAAATCTGGATAGTCTGGCTCAATCCCACCCCTTTGCCCCCTAAGTCTCTATCAGCCCAAACCCTCTTGGAAGGAAAAGAAACGTCCTATCCTGAAGGCAATATCTCTTTCACCATTTTTTTTCATGATCTTCTAAAACTATGAAATGCCACCACCATCCTCCTTATCCCCCAAGTCAATGAGCTGTAAATTAAGCTAGACCATCTCTCCCTCACTGCCCATCTCTGATTTAGTCATCAGTTACTGAAGGTTTTATTTCCTAGAACCTCAACCTGTGCTTTATTTTCCCACCATCGCCAAGGCTACTGCTGGGTTAGGTCCTTCACTCCTGTCTAAGTGTTACCTGGCTGGCCTCCCCTTCAGGTCTAAAGCTCTCCGGCCCACGCCACGCACCTGCTGACTGCAGCGATGTCCAAGCTCATTTTCAGGGCAGCAAGGCCCAGGACTGGTTCCCGTCTACCACTCTTGCTTCAGTCCTCACAGTCCCAAGAACACACACAGCACATCGATCCACTTCCTTATCTGTCCTGTACTCTTCACTTATGAATTTGTTTCATTCATTCATTTCCTCATTTCTATAAATTATAACTATGCTGACATGCATTTGGATTAAACTTTCTTGGGTGTGCTGAGATCCTTCAAGTCTCTGCTTAAATGTCACCTTCTGGACAGTGCCTGCCCTGATGCCCTATTTATTTATTTATTTAATTTTTGGGGAAGACAAGAGTCTCAAGCTCTAGGTAGAGTACCGTGGCATCATGGCTCACAGCAACCTCCAACTCTTGGGCTCAAGCAATCCTCTTGCCTCAGTTGTTCTATTTTTAGTAGAGACGGGGTCTCATGTTTTGCTCAGGCTGGTCTCAAACTTGTGAACTCAAGCAATCCACCCACCGCAGACTCCCAGAGTGCTAAGATTACAGGCGTAAGCCACTGCGCCCGGCTCTATTTCATAGGACAGCCTGCCGACCATGCCCCCATCTCACTATGCTCAGGGCCTTACCCTGCCATTCTCCTTTTTCCCACAGCACATAGTACTTTCTCTGTTAGTCTGCTAAGGCAGAAAGAAGAAAAAAATAGATATGAAAACGGCACATTGTAGGGAAGTAAAGTAAACTACAGTCTTAAAAGGAAAGAAAGGGGGGCGGCACCTGTGGCTCAAAGGAGTAGGGCGCCGGCCCCATATGCCGGAGGTGGCAGGTTCAAACCCAGCCTCTGCAAAAAAAAAAAAGGCAGAAGCACAGGAAAGTAAAATTTTTGAAGAAGGAGACTTTAAAAGACAAAAGAGTAACTGCAAACTTTTAATGCACCTCTTGGATAACTCAAATGCCTAAATACACGGCATGGTTCTGAAACCACTGAAATGGAAGCATCTGAATAAAATCGAAGTGAAATGATATTGGATGAAAGTATTACTGTTGTGATCATCATCGGAGAAAGTTTACATGGTCCTTACTGAAATCAAAAAATCGGATAATGACTTTTTCATGATGAATATTAGCAATCATTATACAATAAGTAAATATAAATGTCTTAACACAGTAAGTAAGAAAATGCCGTGAAGGCTGAGTTGACAAGTTTGATGAAAGAATTTCAAATTGTGTGTAAAACCAGCACAGTGTACCCCATGATTGCATTAATGTACACAACTATGATTTAATAAAGCAAAAACGAAAAATAAAATAAAATATTCAAGTGCATAATTCTGCAATAGAGCTATATTCCAGAGCCATGGAGGTATCATCACCATCCTCATTCAAACTCCAAAAAACCATGAGTCAAACCACAATGTTGGGTGAGTCAAGGTTGGTCATGGATCGGCTTCACAATGTAGCAAGGCCTCCCTCCTTGGGAATGTTCTGGCAAATGTTCTCCCAGCAGCTGAGGCTGATCCTCCAAGCTCCCCCCTTGAGTGTCTTCAGCTACATTTACCTAAAAGCACAACGTTCGTGTGCCAGGCCCTGTTCTAAACACTTCACACGTCTTAAGCCATTTAATCCTCAGAGTAGATGATAATAAAAATAGATGCCGTTACCCCACTCTAAAGACAAGTAAAATTGCTTTTCCAAAGAGACACTGCTGGTAACTGGTACAGCGGAATTCAAACCCAAGCAAACAGACTCTAGAACTGATATTCTATCTCTCGAGGGCACTTGAATCCTTTCCTTAAATCCAAATTAGAATATATAATACAGCGTAGTACAGTACGCATTTTAAAATGTGATCACTTAACTGTAGCAAGCATGACCTTGAGTGTTTCATCCACATCAACACATTTAACCTTGACATTGACCCTGAAGGGAGAGACCACCATTCTCTCCACTGTTTTCAGAGACACTGGAGCTCTTGGTGGTTAAGCCCTTGCACAAGGTCAAATCCTCACTCTGTCCTGTGAGCTAGGGGTCTTTCTGGCATTGTGTTTTAACAGAGTCATAATTACCCCTCAGCATTAGACGTTCAAATACACTCTTCCCAAGGTACCGGGTGTCTGATGCTGCGGAAACCTTTTCATTAATTATATTTTGCATTTTCCATGGTGGCAGGCAGTAGGTTGGGCCCAGAGGATTAAATGGAGAACGCTGGTAATACCCCGGCACATCTTATTAATATTTACTTGTGGGAAATAAAGCAAGGAGATAGGCTCAGAAAGCCCCGACCAGTGCACCGTGGCAAAGGCAGTGCAGTGGTTATGGAAATGCCTCGTGTTGAAATCTGATGTCCGGGGGTGGAGATGGGGGCGGTGGAAGTTGTTACCTGCCGAGGGCAGATGTCCTCACGGTAATGGTAATGAGTGAGTCTCACTCAAGAGTTCCCAGGAGAACTGGTTATTGAAACGAGCCTGGCAACTCCTCCTCTCTCCCACTGCTGTCTGCTCCCCACCGTGCGAGGCAGCAGCCTGAGCCCCCCTACAGATGCAGAAGCTGGTGCCAGGCTTGTGATGGCGCCTGCAGGACCCTCAGCCAAACAGACGCCTCTTTCCTTTATAAATTACCCTGCATCAGGTACTCCTTCACCGCCACTCAGATGAACACCAAGGACACAGCACCCAGATTTGGGGGAGGTAATATCGAATCTCAGTTCTTACGTTTAGATAAGCCTGAAACACCCAGATGAAGAGGGAGGAGAGGGGAAACAGAGAGAAAGACGGGAACAACTAAAGTCTCAACGCTGAGAGGACGCTCGCCTCTGATGCCCTCCCCGCAGCCCCCAACCTCAGTGCATGAGTCCCCCATGGGAATCCCCAGTCAGCTGCTGGGGCTTTGCCCACCAGTCCCTGTCACCTGCAGGCAGGGATGCTTGCCAGCTGCAGTTTCTGCCCCACCTGATTGTCGTGAAGCCTGGAAGTTGTAACCATATATAAGTCCACCCGCTGAAGTGCCATGAATTTTGTGTTATTGCCAACTGATAATTCGGGATGCGTGGGGCCAGCCCTACACATTATTGTGACCATCTCCTCACAGACCTCGTTCTACTGCTGTGACCATCTCCTCGCTGTTGGTCCACTGCCCAGAACTGACCTGTCCTTCCAGTTTACTTTTCCATTGCGATAAACACCTGTTGGCCTGGATGCCTGCGCTGGACAAACCCTTCTGCCTGGGGCCAAGCCATGCTGCCTCCTTTTCATCAGCACTTTTCCCCGGGAGGTTGGACTCTCCTAAGATGTAAAATTTAGACAATGACATGAAGGTCTGGTAAGCCTAAGATTAGGATTAGGCCTGTGGAAACTTCTAACTACAGCGCAGTAAGTATTCTGTCAATGAGTACAGTTCCACTACTGTAAAATCCATGATGAGAGGCAGACGGGATAACCAGTAATTTGTATTTTTTGTAAACATAACCCACAAAGAAGAAACACACCAAGGAGAAAAGGTTCAAATAACTGGGGAAAAAAATCAATCTTTCATTACAATTGCTTCTTAACTAATATAATTAACCCCACGTTGCTAATTTGGAAATATTAATAACTGGGGAAGACAGCAGCATTTGGAATATTTGGAAGTTCTGCCACCGCTGTTCCATTTTAATCAAACTGACAATCCTATTGATCATCTAAAAGAACTCAAATGCAATAATCTAACAGCAATAAGCTTCCAGAGCGATGGAATGGCTGCCAGCCGGGGGGGACTCGCTTCGTGCCCAGAACTATGCTAAGGCCTTCTCGCTGACAGCTGGGGTCTCTTGCCATCCACAGGTAATGAAACCTGCTGCCCTAAGTAACAGACTTTCATTTTGTTCAAGGTAGCAATGTGCTTAATTAAAAATGACGTGCTTCTCCGGACCCCCTTGCAGTTAGAGTGGCCTTAGAACAACACACCGCTGATGGGATAAGTGTAAGCTGAGGGCTTTCTAGGATGAAGTCTCCTGTCCCTCTCCAGATTCTACCCGCTTCCAACCTGTCCCCCTCCCCCACAGGGCTGATAGGGATGCCTGCAATGTGAGTCATTTCTGTAGGGACTGTGAGGCCACATGAGATGAGATGTAAGGGTGAGCAGAGAAGGAGCTTTGGGTCTCACCACCACCAGGAACCTGCTATCCTCGCCTTAGACTTCTCCATCTCTGGACTTATCGTTGCATCAAACACAGATGAAGCTCTATCTGGCTAAATCTCTTTGGGCACATTCATATGCACTGTCTGCCTTGCATTTTTGCTTCATAGCAATCACCTTATTCCAGGACCCCAGTAAAATATAAATGCCCCTCTGGTAGCCTTTTCACCACTATAGTAATAAGCGGTAAATTTACTAAAAGACACCGTTATTTTACAGCTTTCTTCTTTCTCATTGTTGCCCCAGTCCTCACTGACCCCCCCCCCCCCCAGTTCTCCTATTCCCTCCTAGCTCTGGGTACTTGCCCATAATTGCCCATATCAGGATAAAGCACTGACTCCTTTTACGATAATCCCCAAGTTCATCCCAAAGTCAATCAAGTCTTGTCTTTATCTAGAATGAAAACAATAACCCTACCTAAACTAAGTGATTTGAGTTTTGAAAACTTCTCATCACCCAGTCATGGTATTTCTAATTTACCCCCAATTCTCTCTCAAAATATTTATTATCTTGTGGTGATCTGAAAATTCTAACATGGTAACATCTTTAAAGAGTTTTAATAACTAATCTTTCTTAGATCCTTAGGATGGGTCAGACACTATGATATGTGATTTACGTACATTGTCTTGTTCATTTTAATACCATTTACATAAGTACTAGTAGGATGCCCAGTTTTCAAGAGACTCAGAAATATGTCACCGTCAGATGTCTAGGGATTTGGAAGAGCCAAAACCCAAACCTGGGGCATCATGACTACCGGGCATGTTCAGTCTCTCACTGTGTAAGTTTTTAGAAGTGTATTCTAGAATTTTAGTTTATACAGTCATTTGTTATTAATCTGGCTTCTCTTTACAAAATGAATATTATGGCTAAGGCGCCAGCCACATACACCTAAGATGGTGGGTTTGAATCCCCAGACCAGGCCCGCCAAACAACAATGATGGCTGCAACCAAAAAATGGCCCGGTGTTGTGGTGGGCGCCTGTGGTCCCAGCTACTTGGGAGGCGGAGGCAGGAGACTCGCTTGAGCCCAGGAGTTGGAGGTTGCTGTAAGCTGTGATGCTATGGCACTCTACCCAGGGGGATAGCTTGAGGCTCCATCTCCAAAAAAAAAAAATGAATATTACCAAATATAGGGTTGAGAGGAAAAGAAAGGTTAAAAAAAAGCACTTCTAGTGTTAATCTAAAGATCAGGAAGATTTAATCAAAATCAAAATCTAAAAAAAACTTTGCGAGCCCAGAATTATTGCCTCCGAAGAATGTTGCAAAGCTAATACTGTGTGGATAGGGCCCCCAGAGT
>CAUYQV010101343.1:0-15852 GCA_963574575.1 Galagoides demidoff
GCACTAGTGTCAGCCCCCCCCAGCAAGGTCGGCTCCCCCTGTCAGGTTCCAGAAGAAGATGACTTAACTGTATCTGAATAAATGTAGATTGTTGTATTATACTTAATAAAAATAAGACATCCCCTGAAAATAAGCCCTAGTGTGGCTTCTTGAGAAAAAGTAAATATAAGACAGTGTCTTATTTTCGGAGAAACATGATATGCTTCAGGTTCTTTTGAGGTCTTATTATGGGCTTATCTTCTAACCAAAGATAGAAGTTCATCTGAAAGTTTCACCAAAATATACTTGACAGGCCAAGGAGAGATTAGACCATAATGACTATCTACTTTTTCATTCAATTCTATCAGTGACAGGAGAGATTAATTATCAAGATATTTGAAACAAGAACATCTTATTTTCTTATGTCAGGGATTGTAATCTGGTTCTGGGAGAAATTTCTGTGAACGCCACTCCAGCATGGTATTGTAGATGATGCTTGTTAGCACCTATGTGCAGAGGGAAGAGGGAGGCAGCCAGTCATCTCCAACAAGCTGACAAATCTTACCTAAAATAACAAAGTCTTCAAAGTCACACTTGCAGGTCTCTTTCACCGTATCATCGTAAGTAGGTGTCTTGGCCACTGGGCTGACCTGTAACACAGCACAGCCTAGAAAACAGGGAGGAGGTTTTCACCAACAAGAAGAAAAAGAAAAACTGCTCAACCACCTGCAAGATTCCACTTAATAGAAATTGGAAAATGACAAGGGCTAAAAGTTTACTTTAAAAGAATTAAAAACCTCAGCTTTGAAATTTAAGAATGCAGGGAACTATTTTTGTGTTCTTCTTCCATTCACTATGATGAAAGGCCTGATGAGTATATGGCATTTATAATGGTAATCTGCCTATTTTTAGATATGTTTGAAGATTTCTGTAACACAATAAAAATGAATGGGGAGACAACACATAATAGAAGCTCTGTAAGTGGACCACCCATGGGACTGTAACAAACTGGTCGACATACAGAGGTGATTGACATAAGAAACTAGGTCTTATAGGTCCAGTCCATGAAAATCAGGTCAACTTAAAGAGGTAGTCAATGTGGGGAGATGGTCAACTATGGAGGGTTTATTGTATTATACTGGGTTGTATTATATTACTACATTATATTGTATTATTGTATTATACTATAGTTCCCCCCCCCTTAAATTCATGTTCATACTTGGCTCAGTGACTATAGCTCAGCAGTTGGGGCACAGGCAACATACACTGGGGCTGGAGGGCTTGAACCTGGCCCTAGCCTGCCAAACAACAGTGACAACAAAAAAATAGCCAGCATTGTGGTGGGGGACCTATAAGTCCCAGCTACTTGGGAGGCTGAGGCAAGAGAATCACTTGGGCCCAGGAGTTTGAGGTTGCTGTGAGCTGTGACGCCAAGGCACCACTACCCAGGGTGATGGAGTGAGAATCTGTCTCAAAATAAATTAATTAATTCATGTCCATACAGAACCTGTGAATGAGATCGTCTTTGGAAATTGGGCCTTTGCAGATGTATCGAGTTAAGATGAGGTCATACTGGATTTGGGTGGGCCCTAACCATACCTAAGAGCAGTATCATTAAAAAAAGGGAAATGTGGATACAGAGATACAGATACACAAAAAGAATGCCATGTGAAGACAGAGATTGGAGTGATGTGTTTACAAGCCCACGGATGCTAATAATTGCTTGAAACCACCTGAAGCAGGAACGAGGTATGACACAGATGCTTCCTCAGAGCTTCCAGAAAGAACCAAACCTTTCAAAACCTGAAGTTCTAACTCCTGTCCTCCACAACTGTTGCTTTTTTCTATTGTTTTAAGCCACTCACATGGTAGAATTTTGGTTACAGTAGCCCTTGGAAACTAATACAAGCATGTTTATATTTTCAATCCCTAATACCATTAAGGGGAATTATCTTAAGTACATTATTAAAAAGAAAGTGAAAAAGGAAAAGTTTGATCACAAAGGAACTATTTGTAATCCATTTAAAATATTAAAAGCAACCTAGATGTTTAATAATAGGAAATTGATTTTGAAAATTGCACCTTTAAATACTATCATAAAAAAATGTAAAATCCACTAGTTACATGGTGGGCACCTACAGTCCCAGCTACTCCAGAAGCTGAGGCAGGAGGATCACTTGACCCCAATAGTGTAAGTCCAACGTGGGCAACATAGCAAGATCTTGCTTCTAACTGAAGAAATTTTTTAGAGATTCACATAAGAGGAAAGCACAATTAAATCCAAGAAGGGGGAGAAGGAAAGGGGATTGGGGAAGTTCCCACCTATGAGGTACAATGTAGGAGTACATGGCATACTCCCTGGGTGAACGACTCAATTCCAACAAGGACTTTGGATTCTACCTTACAAACACAAATAATGTAACCTAACCATATGTTCCCTCATGTTAACCTGAAATTTAAAAAAAAGAAAACAAACTTTTAATAAAGAATAATGTGGGCCCAGTGCCTGTGGCTCAAGTGGCTAAGGCGCCAGCCACATACACCTAAGGTGGCGGGTTCGAATCCAGCCCGGACCCACCCAACAACAATGATGGCTGCGACCAAAAAATAGCCTGGCGTTGTGGCGGGCGGCTGTGGTCCCAACTACTTGGGAGGCAGAGGCAGGAGACTCACTTGAGCCCAGGAGTTGGAGGTTGCTGTGAGCTATGATGCCACAGCACTCTACCCAGGGGGAAAGCTTGAGGCTCTGTCTCAAAAAAAAAAAAATAATAATGTGAAAACTGTGGCAACATGACTAAATGGATATGACAAAAATGGACATGAAATCTAATCATATTATTAATGTAGTTATTATCAATACAATCATATAGTTATTATGAATATAACCTTATAAAACTATAAATCTGAATAAACATCAGAAAGAAACACAGAGAAATGAATACAGTTGTTCAGGGAAATAGTCTAGCCCATAGGTTACACGGAAGTTATCTGAGTTGGTCTAACTGTGAAAGAACACTGCTCCATGCTAGCTATGGACGGTGGACAATTAGAACATCCAGATTCGTACCCTCAGGGGTGACATGGGGTATCACCCATCTTTGTATCTCACTCTGTTTGGGGCACAATCATAGATTTAACTTAGGAAAACTTCTCAGCACACCCTGACTAAGTAAGGTGCACTCTAACGCTTTCTAACCTATTTCTAGTTGTATGTTTTGTTTTACTGCTCTCAGGACCAACCTGTAGTCTGAAGACCACCACTCTACCTCCATAGGCAAATACCTATCACCACAAATGTTACAACAGAGACACTTAATAAAAGATACATCTTTTTCTTTGGCAGGTAGAAACATTCTTACATTTCATTTGACATGTTCGTGTTTTGTAAAGCGTTAGCTAAAACACCGTTTTTCAGCCAACTGCTTCACAAATATTTATAAATTACTTATTTCAGACAAGGCCCTATGTTAAACACAAATATAAGCAATTTCCCATCCATCTAAGAGCTTAAACTCTCACAAGGGAGTTGAGCTACTGACCCACTGAACCACTAAAAAGCACACGTGGAAGTTCTGAGGCAGGTCTGTGCCCGGAAAGAGCCACTCACACAGACAACAATGGGGCATCTGGGGCACAGCTTGGTCTCAGTCCACATGGATGGTGCCTCTGTCCTGTGAAGTTTCCAGATTTACATCAGGGAGCATGTCACAGTACCAGCGGCAAGAGACTGCTTTTAAAGGACGGGAGGAAGGAAGGGCCTGCTGGGCAGTGACTGGGGAAACACACGTTCTGGGAGCATCTCCAAAAAGCAGAGGGTTGGAGGCAGGAACTCATCAGAAATGCCTGGAAGCAGCTCTGAACAGTCTCCTGTACCCGAAGCCCCCGTGGTCTAACCCAGGGGAACAGCAGCAGCTGGCTGTTGGAAAAGCAAGGGAAGCCGAATCCCACAAGGCTAAACATTGCAGAATAAAATGTGGGACAAGCTTGGCAGGCCAGTACAGAAGATGAGAAGACGCAAGGGAGCCAACGAGGGGATGGAGGCTGAAAGTCAAGAAGGAAATTAAAGGCATCCCACCGCTACTGAGGAACTAAGGCAGATGCAGTTCTTACGGAGTGACGGCCAGAAGGTTGCAGTAGGGCCTCGGTAAAAATCAGGAATGGGGAAGGGAAGCAAGGGAAAGCACTATGACTGAGGGATCAGGGATGATTTCTTCACCAATTAGAAAGAAACAGGAGACACAGGCACCGAAACACAGAAGACGTTAAAGGGAAAGCCAAGTGCACTAAAATGCGAATCACTGCTTTTCCTCTCATGTTCCTTTTCTCCCTTCTGGTATCCTCAGAAGGGATGATCATCCATATCGCAGTCCACAGCTCCCCTGGACACAGGTGACTGAGCAGTCGCGAACACCCGACCAGAGCAGGGCCCAGCGACGCCATTCCCCTGGGAATCCTAGAATGAGGTGAGCTGCTCCTGCTTGGTAACGTGTTGCACCGTGTGCTTGCCCGGGTTCCACAAATTCCCCGGCAGGGCCTCCCTGGCCTCTGCTGCAGCACGCTTGCTCCTTAGGAAAGGAGCGTATCTCCTGCTCTGGCTCCCAGCACCTAGCACGCCACGGGATCAATGTTCATTGAATGAATGAAGAAGACTACTTGGAAAAGGACAGGATTAAATAGAGGAGCTTGGGGTGGTGCCTGTGGCTCAAAGAGTAGGGCACCAGCCTCATATGCTGTAGGTGGCGGGTTCAAACCTAGCCCTGGCCCAAAAAAAAGGAAACAGAGGAGCTTAGAGAATGACAGAAATGAAGGAAGAGGAACACAATAGCCACTTTTTTTTTTTAAGCTAAAAAAAGAAACCAGGGTGAAGTCCGAGAAAAAAAACAAAACAAAATAGAATTTGGCAACGGGATGGGGCATGATTACCAACCCCAAGCCCAGAGGGCAGAAATGGTGAGGATTATAGAGTTGACTCAAGGAGTTTTAGACAAAGGATTGAATGACACACAGTAGTCCCTCCCTATCTGTAGTTTCACTTTCCACAGCTACAGTTATTTATAGTCAATTGTGGTCTAAAAATATTAAACAGAAAGCTTCATAAATAATTCATACGTTTTTAACTGCACACTGTCTAAGCAATGTGATGAAATCTCATGCTGCCTTGCTCCATCCCGTCCAGGACCTGAGTCATGCCTTTGTCCAGCACGTCCATACTGTAAATGCTGCCCACTAGTGAGTCACTCAGTGACCACACTGATTATCAAAGTGAAAAAGCACAGTGTATCTGGAGTTCAGTGCTGCCAATGCCTGAGGCCTCCATTGGAGGTCCTGGAATATGACACCCCTGGGGTAAGGAGGGGACTATTGTACTTTGGGGTTTGACAGAAGAGAGGAAGTGTATGACATAAAAGTTTTCTCATTTTTGCCCAACTTGCCTTCATAGCCACTGTCTGAAGAAGTAGCAGACCCAGATTCTTGCTTTATGTTGGTATCGAAAGTCACTTCAGAGTCAGCTTGATCAATACCAAGTGACCCACTGGCGCTTTCCTGCCTCCAGCCCTCTGCCTGCTGTTCACTCAGGATGTTACACTTTATTTTCTCCATTTCTGATATAATCATATCTGCAACATAAAAGTGGGCATTTTCCTGTAGGGAAAAAAAAAATCAGTTAAATCTGAGCATAGCATTTTTTTTCACGATAAGCATTTTTTTCACAGTAAGTGTATCAGACTTGAAAAATCAAGAAGTTCTATTTAAGTGGAGTTAATGCATATACATATAATGTCCATTTAACTACGTTACCATAGGTCACTATATGACTTATAACCTACACTTGTCCAGGGACATAGGTTTAACTCACTATGACCAACAAACAAGCTGAATTTCTTGTTGCATAAAAATCTAGGTTTGGCTGGTCAAGGAAGCTCAAGCTTATAAACCTAGCACTCTGGGAGGCTAAGGTAGAGGATCTCGAACCCAGAGTTCAAGGCCAGCCTGAGCAAGAGCGAGACACTGTCTTTACTAAAAACAAGAAAATTAACTGGGCATTGTGGCAGGCGCCTAAAATCCCAGTCACTCAAGGGACTAAAGCAGGAGGACACTTAAGCCCAGAAATTTGAGGTTGCTGTGGACTAGGCAGATGCCACAGCACTCTACCCAGGGCAAGAAAGTGAGACTTTGTCTCAAAAATAAGAAACCTAGGCTGGTGACAGTGGCAGGTGTCATTCACCAATCCTGAAAAACATTCCAGCTGACCGTGAGTGCTCCCGGCAGCCTCTACCAATTACATGCTGAAATGAAACCTATTTGCTAACCCGCATTAAGGTAAGGTTTCCAGGTTTAAACCAGAACGGCACTATCTAAAGCAGCGGTTCTCAACCTGTGGGCTGTGACCCCTCTGTTCCATTTGTAACAACACGGCAATTAGGAAGGTAGAGAACCACTGATAAAGGGTTAATAATCTCTGTGGTGAAGAAGAAGGAGAAGAAAGAAAAGAAAGCGTTCACCTTTTCTACATCAACAGGCAGCTCTAATGCTTCTGGTGAGAAGGAATTCAAAGAAATTGTTCTTCCTCTGACTTGAACAGCATCTGCCAAAATAACAAATTATTAAAAATGGAGAACACTTTAAAGATTACCTAACAACACACAACAGTTCTAGGGAGGACTTTTAAATACTGTTTTAAAAAGACTAGCACAGGTTTGGTGCCCATAGCTCAGTGGTTAAGGGTCCTGGCCACATATATCAGGGCTGGCAGGCTAGAACGCAGCCCAGACCTAGACAACAATGACAACTGCAACAAAAAATAGCCGGGCATTGTGGCGGGCTCCTGGAGTCCCAGCTGCTTGGGAGGCTGAGGCAAGAGAATCACTAAAGCCTAAGTGTTGGAGGTTGCTGTGAGCTGTGACACCACAGCACTCCACCGAGGGTGACAAAGTGAGACTCTGTCTCAAAAAAAAAAAGAATACTACCACAATTGTAGAATACACTCAGATGACAGAGGAAACTGTCTTAACAATGACCATTTCTAGGAGAAGCTGCAGCAGTAACTGCGAAGTACCATTTGAGAGGGCAGGGAGAGGGCAGTGCCTATGGCTCAAAGGAGTAGGGTGCTGGCTCCATATGCTGGAGATGGCAGGTTCAAACCCAGCCCCGGCCAAAAACTGCAAAAATAAATAAATAAATAAGAGGGCAGGGAGGACACCAGTGAGGCCAAGAGGGTAGAAAGGGTAAAGGGTCATGGGATGCACCTGCAGGGGAAGGGGAAAGGTGAAGAACAATCCAGAAGCAGGGCCACAGAATTTTGCAACCACTTCTCCAATTCATCACAAGTGATCCTGCTGCAACTGACTTCCTTTCTACAGAAACAAAATCCATCTGATGTAGGCCAGCATTGCTTCTCTGAGTCTTCCTCCCACCAAAGCTAAGAAGAAACATTCAAGGGTATGTGCTGGACCCTCAGCCACTCCATCACTGGCAATGACCGCCATCAAAAATATCATCTCTATCATGCGATTTCTTTTTGCAGAATTTAAAGCAAAAATGTTCATGAGTGTTCTGAGAGCTGAGTTGTCCCAAACTGCTAAATTAGAGCAAAATGCTGCCAATGACCTGAAGATTACACAGATCTCAGGTGACAGGGTTGCAAGCAGGGTCCCTTGCTTCATGTTCAAGAGAGTGGAGGTTGCACAGAAATCTTTAAACCTCAGAGCCTCAGATGCCATCTGGGTTGGCAATTTGTTTTCTGTTTAGGACCAGGTAGTAAATATCAGCAGACGTGAGGGCTGTACAGTTATCTTTTGCAACTACTTTATTCAGCCACTGTCATGGGCCACAGACAAAACAGAACTTTACAAAAGCAGGATGCTGGCAGGCAGGACTTGGCCTGCAGCTCATTGTTTGCAGACACCAAGCACAGAGGGAAAGGACAGAGTAGATTCCAGTTTCAACTCTCCATTCACCAGCTGTGCCTCTGTATCAAAATTTTCTCAATGCTTAAATTGGGATAATTCCCTATTAGGACATCAAGGACATAAGGAATGTGAAAGTGCCTCGTAAATGTGGAACTCCTACAGAAAACAGAAGGCGCTACGGAATAGTACTCTACCGCCTCAGGAAACGTACACAGACTCAGGTGGTCTTTCCCCTACCCTATTTCTAGAAAAGGAAAATTTTGCTGCTGTTTGAAACACAGCAGTCACAGGAAAATCCACGTGTTAGTGGCCAAAGCCTATTCTCTCCATCACAGCAAAGAACGAACAAACCAGAGCACTTGGAACTTCTTTTTCTTCGTCCTGTGGAATGAATCCCCTTGCCAAGTTTAAGAGAAATTCTCAAAACACTGAGAACAACTCTTGAGAGTCCTTGCCTCTGGGCAAAATGGGTTGCAGTGTTTTGTTTCCTTTCTGGGAAAAAGGGGTGGCGTCTGTGGCTCAAAGGAGTAGGGTGCCAATCCCATATACTGGAGGTGGCAGATTCAAACCCTACCCCTGAAAAAAACTGCCAAAAAAAAAAAAATCTTTCTGGGAAAAAGAAAGCTATGGGCTTTTATTTACTTATTTTATTTATTTTGAGACTTAATGTTACTTTGTCACCCTCAGTAGAGTGCCTTGACATCATAGCTCACAGCAACCTCAAACTCTTGGACTCAAGAGATCCTCTTGCCTCAGCCTCCTGAGTAGCTGGGACTAAAGGCTCCTGCCACAATGCCTAGCTGGGTTTTTTTTTTATAGAGCGATGAGGGTCTCACTCTTGCTCAGGCCGGTTTTAAACTTGTGAGCTCAGGCAATCCATCTGTCCCAGCCTCCCAGAGTGCTAGGATTACAGGCATGAGCCACTGTGCCTGGCCCAGGATAATTTTAAATTGCACACTGTATAGCTAGGGGTGAATTAGGCCCCAAAGGTCATCTGAAGTTTATAACTTGTCTCTCCTGGTAGTCAGAGAGGGCTTTCCTCTATAAGATAATCTAGAAAGAGACTAATCTCTTTCTCAGCCACCACTAAATTTGCAAATCATTCTTTACCCTGAGAGCTGTCCAAGCAGATGAACTAAAAAAAAAAAAAAAAAGGAAAAATATGCCTGCAATCAGTCCTGTCAGTTAGCTCAAATTTGGTTCTTATTTCAAAATTAGCCATTGAAAGATTGTCCAAAATCTGCTATTCTTAAGCTATTGTATAAATAATGTATGAAATATTGTCATCATCTTTAATTTCTAAACATTTCCAATCAAACAAATAAACCCCATATTTTAGGTAAGGGGGAAGATGAGTTTCTACTAGTGAGAAATAAATACATAAATAGACAAATGAGGTAGTTTTGTAAAATGTTTTGAAAAAAACGTCATTGATTATTTAAACCAATTTAAACCAAACCTATAATTTCTAATAGAATTATAAACCAATAATGAAAAGTGTTAAAGTAACAAATATTTTTAAATTACCCTGCCACAAATTATAACAACAATGGCAGGTTTATTGGGACTTGAGTGGCATTTTGCACAAGTTATCTCATTTTAGGAATTTTAGTGTTTTAGGTACTAAAATGTACATTACCTCATGGCAATGAGAACACTTGTTTTTTTGTTTTTTCTTGAGACTTGTTTTTTTGTTTTTTCTTTTTCTCAAGCTATCGCCCTGGGTGTCTTAGCTCACAGCAACCTCAGCTCAGGCTCAAGCAATCCTCTTGCTTTGTTTTTTTTATTTTTAGTAGAGACAGGGTCTTGCTTATGCTCAGGCTGGTCTCGAACTTGTGAGCTCAAGTAATCCACCCGCCTCAGTCTCCCAGAGTGCTAGGATTACAGGCATGAGCCACTGCACCCAGCAGAACACTTGTTTTAATGAAAAGAGGTTTTGTATAGTCTTTGGGGAAAACTGGAGTTATTACAGTAGAGCCCTCATAGTTGACCACCTCCCTACAGTGACCATCTCCTTCCGTTGACCTAATTTTCATGGACCAGACATTTACCATGTGTATCAGTATACTAGACTTAGTGCTTTATGTTGACTACCTCTGTATTTTGACAAGTTTATTACAGTCCCTGGGGTGATCGAGTTTATTTATTTTTATTTATTTATTTATTTAGTTTTGCAGTTTGGGGGGCTGGGTTTGAACCTGCCACCACCAGCATATGGGGCCAGCGCCCTACTCCTTTGAGCTATAGGCACCGCCCGATCAAGTTTATTTTTAAATCTTACTATTTCCCTGTCACACTCTGTACAGGTAAATAGACGTGTAACAGGTGAAGCAAGTTCATCACCATAAACAGTAGTATGAAAGGGAGTCCTCCCTGTCTGTCTGGAAACACTGTCCTCCACTCACAGTGAGTTGAGAATACTTCTGACGCTCTCCTTTGCAGACAGTTTAATGAGCTGTAAGTTCCTGACACAGACACCATCTCAGAGACAGCACATCACATTATGAACTATGTTGAGCTAAAAAGATGACATTTCCCTCCAGTCTGGGAAAGCAAACAACTTGATTTCACCTGTTGTGGCCACACAGGTGGCTGAGCTGACGACAGCAGTAAATAAGCTAAAGCTGGCTCGGCACCTGTGGCTCAATCGGCTAAGGCTCCAGCCATGTACACCTAAGGTGGCGGGTTCGAATCCCCAGCCCGGGCCCTCCAAACAACAATGATGGCTGCAACCAAAAAATGGCCAGGCGTTGTGGCGGGCGCCTGTGGTCCCAGTTACTTGGGAGGCAGAGGCAGGAGACTCACTTGAGCCCAGGAGTTGGAGGTTGCTGTGAGCTGTGATGCCATAGCACTCTACCCAGGGGGATAGCTTGAGGCTCCGTCTCAAAAAAAAAAAAAAGCTAAAGCACTGGCTGCTAGCTGAAGTGAAACCCGTGAACTTCCTCTCACAGGGAAGTCGATAAGGCAGCCTTTAGGCCAGGGGTTCTCAAACTTTTTAAAGAGGGGGCCAGTTCACTGTCCCTCAGACTGTTGAAGGGCCAGACTGCAAGCCCCAGGACCAGTCAGCTGCTAAGCAGGACAGGCAGCGGGCGGCAAAAACACCCGGCAGGCCACATGTGGCCCGCAGGCTGTAGTTTGAGGACACCTGCAAGTTTAGGCCAAGGCAAAGCAAACACATGGATGACTAGGAACAAGGGGAGTCACTGAGTAAAGTTACCTTTATCAGTAGAAGCTGTCAGGTGGGAAGGGCCAAAAAAGGCACGGTCAGCACTAGGATGTGGGGATGTGGCCAAAATCTTAGCACTTGTGGGTAGAGATCTTGAATGAAAGCGCCCTGGGAGCACCAACCGTCCTTCAGTGGAGGTCAAAGAGAGGTCACTGCAATTTTCACCTGAGCTGTGGGCACAGGCGCTGCCAGAGGAGTCCTCAAACAAGGAGGTCTCTGTCAGGGAGTCCCTAAGGGATGGAGGTGGAGGGCCCAAGGAAGAGACAGTGTTCCCCACTGCTGGAACCAAGTCCTGCAGCTCTTGCTGCAAACACTGAGGGTTAATCCAGGCAGCTTTGTGCCTTATGAGCCGGATGTCTAGTGGACACGGGGGCTGGTCGGGCTCCAGGAGGCTGGGCAAACTGTGAATGTTGCTGGAATCGTTGCTGATCCCTTCCCAAGGATCCACAGAAGAATCCTGCCGGCTCGTAGACTGTGACACCATCTCTCCAGCTTGGGGCTGGTGCCAATCTGTTCAAAGCAGATAGAAGGAGCTCTGGGAAGGCTGCTCTATCGCCTGATCAGGGCCTTGACCTCATCACATGGCTGGCTGAGGATCTGGAGAGCTTCCCTGCAATGAGAAAGAATCATTCAAAATAAATGCTCAATCAGAGTTTGACTATAACCTATTTTAAGGAGACAAAAAGGAAAAAAATTTAAAAGTTTGCACTTGGCTCTATCCAACACAGTAAAATCCATTTGGATTTATAAGTCAAAAAAAAAATAAATGAATCAGCACTAAAACTAGCAACTTGACATTGGGATGGAAAACATTTTCCAAGGCATAAAAACGAAGAAACCACAAAGGATCACCTGATGAATTACATAAAAATGTAAGACAGCCATGCATAGAAATGATCCTAATAAAATTAAATGTCAAATCCAAAATGAGAATTCTATCTGGAAGTAAACACACATCTTCATATTTTCTTATCTTTAGTTTTTTCTTGTATTTAAACAAAGTAAGCAAAATGGAGTACATAGTATAAGACAGGGTGATAAGTGTGAAAACCCCACACTGTACCCCAGAAGTACATTAATGTACATAGTTACCATTCAATAAAAAAAATAAAAAAAAATAATAATAAAAAGACAGGGTGATAAGACCAGGAGCAGTGGGTCACACCTGCAATCCCAGCACTCTGGGAGGCTGAGGCAGGTGAATTGCTTGAGCTCACAAGTTGGAGACCAACCTGAGCCAGAGCGAGACCCCTGTCTCTTAAAATAGCCCAGCATTGTGGAAGGCGCCTGTAGTCCCAACTACTTGGGAAGCTGCGGCAAAAGATCACGTGAGCCCAAGAGTTTGAGGTTGCTGTGAGCTGGGACACAACAGCACTGTATCAGGGGCAAGAAAGTAAGACTCTGTCTCAATAGAAACTTTGCTTCCTGTAACTTATATTAGGCATAATATTTAATTATATTTTAACATGAGTATAAATTTAATATCAACATAAATTTAGCTTGTAATATTTAAGGAACCCACTCCACAGCGTTCCACACTCTAGAATCCATCTTTAAAATGGTTCTCTCACAGCTCGGCACCTGTAGCTCAGCTGCTAGGGTGCCAGCCACATACACCAGAGCTGGTAGGTTTGAATCCAGCCGCTAAACAATGACAACTCCAACCAAAAAATAGCCAGGCATTGTAGTGGGTGCCTATAGTCTCACCTACTTGGGAGGCTGAGGCAAGAGAATCACTTGAGCCCAAGAGCTGGAGGTTGCTGTGAGCTGTGACGCCATGGCTCTCTACCCAGGGCAACAGCTTGAGACTGTCTCAAAAAAAAAAAAAAAAGAGGTTCTCTCGCTTCTCTCACTTTTAATTAAGTTTATTTTATTAGATTTAGTAAATGATGGTTGAAATGCCAAGAGCTACACAGATGAGAAGCACGCTTGTCACTGTAATTCAGTGATTTTCAACCAGCGGTCCGCGGTACCCTGGTGTGTCACGAGAGGATCTTAGGTGTGCCGGGAAAATTTTTAAAGATAATTAAATTAATTTGGAAAGAAGTTCAAACCACACTAGGTATGTTCTTTTCTTTTACTCTTTTGTTGTTGTTGTTGTTTGATCAACATAATTTAAGTGTGCCATGAAAGTTTAACTGTAGGCTCGGCGCCTGTGGCTCAATCGGCTAAGGTGCCAGCCATGTACACCTAAGGTGGCGGGTTCGAATCCCCAGCCCGGGCCCGACAAACAACAATGATGGCTGCAACCAAAAAAAAAAAAAATGGCCGGGCCTTGTGGTGGGCACCTGTGGTCCCAGCTACTTGGGAGGCGGAGGCAGGAGACTCGCTTGAGCCCAGGAGTTGGAGGTTGCTATGAGCTGTGATGCCATGGCACTCTACCCAGGGGGATAGCTTGAGGCTGCGTCTCAAAAAAAAAAAAAAGAAAGTTTAACTGTAAGCTCAAGTGTGTGTGAGATAAAAAAGGAAAAAGGTTGAGAAGCACAGCTGTAATTACAGACCCAGGAAATGTTTCTCTTTACTGTTCTCCCATTGCTCTTGGCATTGTGAGGCTAAAGGCAAACTTTCTATGGCAAAGGCAAGTCCAGCAAAAGGAAAAGTGTGGAGACAGAAGAAATGTGTCTAGGCAAGTTTAGCCAAAACGAAAGGTGGTGTGTAACACGTGCACGGTGGTGAGTATGAGACTTTGGAACCAATTCCAGGGTTGTAAACACTGTTACTATGCATGCAGATGACACCCACACATGATCATGATTCCTAACCCCCGCAACTCCAGGCTAGTATACTTCACTGCCTGTTTGACATTTGTCTTGGGCCCTGCAGCCTGATACGTCCAAAACAGAAGTGATTTCTTCCCCAAACCTGCTTCAACCCTATATGTCCCCATTTCAGGAAACACATGTCTCAGTTGCTCAACCCTCAAACTTAGGAGGCACTTCTGATCTTCACTTCCCCTGACTCTTCCCCTTCAGTCTATCAGCGAGTCGACAGCTCTAACTACCTCCCTGCTCTCAGTGACCGTCTTCTCCCACCTGGACGTCCAGCCATGGTTTCCCAGTGGGGTTCCTTGCTTTTATTGTTGCCCACTTATAATCAACAGGTATGCAGGGAAATCTCTTAGAAACCTAACTCAGGTCATACATTCCCCTGATCAAAATCCCCCCAAAGGCTTCTCATCACATCTGGATGAAAATCCAAACTCCTTACCTCGCCCTTAAGACCTGACACCATCTTGACTCTGCAAACCTCTTTCACTCATCTTCGCCCAAGCAGCACAGCGAGCTCTGAACCCTACAAGTTCTGTCCCACTTGAAGACTCCTCTTCTGGGCTTCCTCTTCCTGAGCTGCTCTTCCTCCAGATGCCCCCACGTCTGACTCTTTCCGGTCACGCATGGCTTGTTTTACAATTTACTTCCCCAAAGAAGTCTTTCCTAACCACCTTTCTTAAGGTAGTTCCCTGCACGTCACTCTGGTTAATTTTAACCACAGTAGTGCTCACTTCTGGATATTTTTTAATCTACTTAATGTCGTTTTTTCCCCCACCCCCACCCCACCTGACTGTAAGCTCCATGACAACAGGGCTTTAATCTGTTCTCTAGAAAAACATCACACACCCCAAACCTAGAGTCACATATGGGGGCCCAATAGATGTCTACAGACTATAAGCAAATTCAACAAAGTGCAGAGTCAAGAGCTAGAGAAAAACATTCTGTGTTCTATTCCTGGGGTAGGATTATTCATGCAGGCATAAAAGTGAATCCACGTTTTCTAAGAGTATGGAATGTCTCTCCCAGTCCTTGTACTGACAAGATCTAAGTTCAAAGACGGCAAAAGAAGAAAGATAAGAAAATTGCTCTTAAAAGTTCCTGAGTGTTCTTAATTTGGGGTCCCTATGCCAGGTCATAACTTTTAGAGTGATGAAGATGTAGTAAATACACACACACAGAGCTGACCCTTACACAACCTGCATAACACGGGTTCAGACTGAACAGATTGACTTATATGCAGATTTCTTCACACCCCAAGACTGCAAGACCAACCCCCATCATTCTTCTTCCGCAGCCTACTTAACATGACGAGGATGGTGAAGACCTTTATTATAATATACTTCCACTTAATGAATATATTAAATATATAATATACCTTAAATATGTCTTCTCATCCTTACGATTTTCCTAGTAACATTTTTCTCTAGCTCATTTTAATGTAAGAGTACGGTATATAATATGTGCAGCACACAAAATGTGATTTAGTCAACTGGTAAGTCATCAGCAAGGCATGCGGTTAATAGTAGGCTATTAGTAGTGTTAAGTTTTAGGGAACTCAGCTCAGTGCCTGTGGCTCAAGTGGCTAAGACGCCAGCCACATACACCTAAGGTAGCGGGTTCAAATCCAGCCCGGGCCCACCAAACAACAATGATGGCTGCAACCAGCAACCAAAAAATGGCCGGGCGTTGTGGCGGGCGCCTGTGGTCCCAGCTACTTGGGAGACAGAGGCAGGAGACTCACTTGAGCCCAGGAGTTGGAGGTTGCTATGACCTGTGATGGTGATGCCACAGCACGCTACCCAGGGAGACAGCTTGAGGCTCTGTCTCAAAAAAAAAAAAAAAAAGTTTTAGGGAACTCAAAAGTTACATGATTTTTGACGGCACCTTAACCTTCACATTGTTAAAAGGAATACTCTATGTATTTATTTGTATATATTATATATTGTCTTCAGATATATTTTATATAATT
>CAUYQV010101344.1:0-21202 GCA_963574575.1 Galagoides demidoff
TCTCCTGCCTCAGCCTCCCAAGTAGCTGGGACCACAGGCGCCCGCCACAACGCCCGGCCATTTTTTGGTTGCAGCCGTCATTGTTTGGCGGGCCCGGGCTGGGGATTCGAACCCGCCACCTTAGGTGTAGGTGGCTGGCGCCTTAGCCAATTGAGCCACAGGCGCTGAGCCTGAACGAGTTCTTTATGTGCCAACATAGGTCATCTCAAGATATATATGTAGTTACTTGAGTACATATATATCCTCCTGGGTGGAGTGCTATGACATCACAGCTCACAGCAACCTCCAACTCCTGGGCTCAAGCGAGTCTCCTGCCTCAGCCTCCCAAGTAGCTGGGACCATAGGCGCCCGCAAGATACAGAGGGTAGCACCTGTGGCTCAGTGGGTAGGGTCCCAGTGCTATATACTGAGGGTGGCAGGTTCAAACCTGGCCCCCAGCCAAACTGCAACAAAAAAATAGCTGGGCATGTTGGCGGGTGCCTATAGTTCCAGCTACTTTGGAGGCTGAGGCAAGAGAATCGCAAGCCCAGGAGTTGGAGGGTGCTGTGAGCTGTGACACTTGGTACTCTACTGGAGGCAATAAAGTGAGACTCTGTCTCTGAAAAAAAATAAAAATAAAATAAATAAAAGCAAGATACAGAGAGGAGTGCAAAAAGGCTTATTAAAAAATATTAAAAAGCAAGATACAGAACCAGGTACATAGTGTACATATCATTTGTGTAAGTCTGGGAGTGGGGGCGTATGTGTTTGCTTATCTGTCAGTCTGGGTCCTCCAGGAAGCAAATACCAAGACGGAATTGGAAATGCAAAAGATTTATTGCAGCAAAGCACTGTAGAGGACGAAGATGACAGGGAGCAGGAATAAGGTAGCTGCCAGACCTCAGTGCAGGAGAGGGAGATGGAAGGAGGATGGGATAGGAAGAGCCTCAAACTGCAGTGCATAGCCTATGTCAGGCACAACTCGTCCTGCCCAGGTCCCCTGCTGTGCTTTGTCATTGGCTGGAAGCAACCTGGGAAGAAGAATACAGCCTCAGAGTGACCACTGCAGTGGGTCCCAAGGTACGCTGTCAGCTGTGGCCACTCCTCACAGTAGGCTCCCTTTTTAAGACAGTCTGAGCTGTGCATGCCATGGTTGCGGTTGCCCCAGATTTGTGTATGTGGGCTAGCTCAGGAGGATGTAAGGACCAATACGGCAACACTGGCTACCCCCAGGGAGAGGAAAAGGGTGGCCAGAGCGTGGCAGCGAGAGTCAGACTTTTCACCATTTGAAATGTTTTTGACTCTTAATTCAGTGGCATTTAGTGTACTTAACAATATGATGCAACCATCACCTCTCCCCTGCTCCAAAACATTTCATCACCCTGAAAAGAAACCCTATACTCATTAAGCAACTCCTCATCTCTCTCCCTGATCCTTTTCTCAAACTTTGATAACCACCAATCTATTTTCCACTTGTATGGATTTACCTGTTTTGGATATTTAATATAAAAAGAATTACGTAATAAGTGACCTTTTGTCTTTTTTTTTTTCCTGCAGTTTTTGCCCGGGGCTGGGTTTGAACCCACCACCTCTAGCACATGGGGCCTACTCCTTTGAGCCCCAGGCGCCACCCCCTTTTGTCTGTTTTTAATTTAGCTTAATGCTTTCAAGATTCACCCATGTTGTAGCATGTTACCAGTTTCTTTTTATGACTGAATAATATTTCATTGCACAAACATACCACAGTTTGTTTTTCTCATTCATCGTGGATGATATTTGGGTGATTTCCACCTTTTTTGGCTATCGGGAGTAGTGTTGCTATGAACGTTTGCTGGAGTGCTCCCTTTCAGTTCTTTTTGCTCTACACTGAGGAGTAGAATTAAGGGGTCATATGGTAATTGCATGTTTTACTTTTCGGGGACTTGCCAAACTATTTTCCAAAGCGTCTGTATTATTTTAGTCTCCTAACAACGTTGTACAAGGGTTCCAATTTCTCCACATCCTCACCAACACGTGCTGTTTTTCTCCCCTTTTTGGATCGTACACATTCTACTGGGTAGACAATCTAATGGCTTTGATTTGCATTTCCCTAATGGTTAGCGGCATGGAGCATCTTTTCTTGTGTTTATTGTACATTCGTATATCTTCTTTGAAATGTCTCTTCAAGTTCTCTGCCTGTTTTTTAGTCGGGTTGCCTGTCATTGTGTTGGTGAGGTGTTAGACTTCTTTATATAATCTAGATATTAGACCCTTCTTATCATTTCAATTTATTCCATGGAAATATATTACCTCCTCAAAAAAATGAATAAAATTAAAATTATAAAGGAATAGAAAGATTCTTAGCCAGGGTGTGGAGAGACATGTAAGTGTAAGTAGAAGCCAGTGGAATAGTTCCAAAGCTACACCACGGTCCTGGCTAGAGATGGCTTGGACATAGGTGGGGACAGTGGAGGTGGAGAGAATTGAGCAATAGGAAATTGGAAAGATGGTTTGGGTGTGAAGAGAGAAAGGCAGGAATCTAGGTTCTTGCTTAAGCTCCTGGGTGGGAGGGCCATTTACCTGGAGGAGGGGCAGCCTTGGGACAGGGTGTGGAGGGAAGGAATTAGGGCTCGGCTTCGGACACGCTGAGTCTGATTGCCTGTGAGTCTTGTGAGTTGCTACACTGCACGGGGAGTGTGGTCTGTGAGTCTGCAGTTTGGACTTCCTACTTGATCCTTTCCCCTAAAAATACTGCCAGAATCTGTAAAGGACACCCAGACGTTCCAGCTGAGGGGAGGAGGCACTCCTAGAGTGAGGAGGAGGGAGGGTAAAGGCACAGTACGTGGTGGTCGAGTCTGATGCCACAGAGGGTTTGGGCCTGAGCATAGCGTGACTTGGTCTGCATCATAGAAAAGTATCTGATGGCCACACGACAAGACAGGTGAGGGGAGGAGGGAAGGGGCTGACGAGGTGCAGGCCAATGGGGGTGGGAAGAGGATGGCCTGGCTGTGAGTAGCAGTGGGTGGGGAGGGGGGCACCAGCCTAGAATAACTCCCAGTTTTCTGGTCAAGTGACTGTGTGGGTGACAAGGCCAAGTCCCAGGAAGAGCAGGCTGTGCTGGGGGAGGAAGGAGAAAGCGAATCCTTAATTAACCTTGACGTGACTCCCTTCCCAGAGCCAGGGCCTGTGTGGTGAGGGACCTTTCTTTACGCTGTGTCTCACCACACCACACCGCAGCTCTGTGCTGGGAGCTCGAGGGGGTCTTGTTCTGCGACTGTGAGCGACTCTTCCTTCCCTCTACTCCCACATCAGACCTAGCGCTGAGGCCTAAGGCTGTCATCATGCCAGCTGGCTCTGCCTGCCTTTCTGCCCTTGCTCCTACAGCCTCACCATGTCCTCTGGACCCCGCCTTCAGTCCCCCTTCTCTACCACACTGCTTTCCCTGGGCTCCGCCGTCCGTGGTCACTATCTTCTCCCCACACGCCCGGCAGAACCCGTGGCTTCCTGCTGCCTGGGAGTTAAAACCCAACTCCGCGCCCAGGCTCCCCAGTCCTCACGTTCCAGCTTCTCCTCTCCTTTCACCTATTAAAACATTTCTCTTCATCCAGGCCTCTCCTCTCCTGGCCTGCTCAGCTGGGCTTTGTCACACACGCAGTTCTGTGACAGGTCTCTGGGCTGTCCTCCCTTCCAGGAAGGCACCAAGACTTATGTCCAGTGTGCCCTCCCAGAGAGGCCAGGCACCTCCACTGTCCCAGCCATAGCTGTGTTTGCTGGGCCCCCAGCTCATCCTTCTTTCATGCTTGGTTTGACAGGCAAGAAAGACTGGGAGCACCAGACCCTGACCCAGCTCGGCAGCTCCTCTGTCCCTAGGCAAGCCACCCTGAGCAGCTCTCAGTGCTGGGGCAGTCCTGGAGGGCCAGCCTGCAGAGATCTCCGCAGACAAACCTATCGCCTATTGTGGTATGTGGGGGGCAGTGGGGGATAGTTGTGTCTGAGGCCATCCTTTCCTCCTACCTGCACCTTCTCACCTCCCTTCCTCACAGCTGGAGGCCCTGGCTCTGAACCACAGCAAGGCAAGCGCTGGTTTGGTGCTAACACCTAAGACAGCTTGTATTTTATTGTGTTTTTCTAAATACTAGTTGGTAAAGCTTAGGCTCAAGAGTTATGAGAAAATTGTTAGTTTCTCAAATAAATCTAAGTGTAGATCTTCCCAGGTCAGCTACAAAGAAAAATTTTCTACAGAGGAAGGCCATTTTTACCTTAAGTCTCTGACTCTTGTCCTTGGGAATCAGTTTTCACTGGGACCACACAAGAAGTGCATTCAAGGAGGAACCTGGTAGCTCAGTGGGTAGGGTGCTGGCCACATACACGGAGGCTGTTGGGTTTGAACTCAGCCTGAGCCAGCTAAAACAACAATGACAACTGCAACAAAAAAATAGCCTGGTGTTGTATCAGGCTCCTGTAGTCCCAACTACTTGGAAGGCTGAGGCAAGAGAATCGAGAATTGCTTAAGCCCAAGAGTTGGAGGTTGCCATGAGCTGTGATGCCATGGCACTCTACCAAGGGTGACATAGTGAGACTTTGTCTGAAGAAAAAAAAAGTGCATTTAAACAAGAAGCCACTAGTAGCAGCTGAGGGTTATACCTGTCTACAGAGAGCAAGATAGCCCAGCCTGAATGATGGACCTCCCCTGCTTATAGCCCCTTGGGCAAGACTTAGTCTTGAATCCCCCAGCTCACCTCTTTGACTATGTCTGGCCCCTGGTCTCCTGGAGAAGGGGCCCACAGTGCACAAACCACTTCATCCTCACAAGCAGGCTGGGGAGTTGGGCAGGATTCAAAATGAGGCAGGATCACCTCTGTGCCAGTTTCTACAGAGGATGAGTCTGCAGGTGTGATGTGGGCATCATTAAACAGACCCTCTTGCCCTCAAATCATCTCCCCCATCCCTTCTCAAGGTGCCTAAAATGGCTCCATCAGAGATTCACCTCTTTGGGACTTTATGACTTTTTGCCCTTCAAAAATTCCCTATAGTCTAATAACCCTTTCCCTTTGATTGAGGGTGAGCCAGAGAAGAATAAAAAGTTTTAACCATTTTATTTTATTATTTACTTTTTTTTTTTTTTTGAGACAGATTGTCAAGCTGTTCACCTGGGTAGAGTGCCTTGGCATCATCATAGCTCATAGCAACCTCCTGCTCTTGGGCTCAAGTGATCCTCTTGCCTTGGTTTTTTCTATTTTTTTCTTCTTCTTTTTTGTTTATGAGACAGAGTCTCACTATGTCACCCTCAGTTGAGTGCTGTAGTGTCACAGCACACAGCAACCTCAAACTCTTGGCCTTAAGTGATTCTCTTGCATTAGCCTCCCAAGTAGCTGGGACTATGGGTGCCTGCCTCCATGCCCAACTATTTTTTTTGTCATAGTTGTCATTGTTGTTTAGCAGGCTGTGGCTGGCTTCAAACCTGCCAGCCCTGGTGTATGTGGCTGGTGCCCTAACCACTGAGTTATGGGCACGAAGCCACTATTTTTTTTTTCTTAGTAGAGATAGAGGTCTCACTCTTGCTCAGGCTGGTCTCCAACTCATGAACTCAAACAATCCACCTACCTTGGCCTCACTGTATCCCACGCTAAGATACAGGTGTGAGCCACTGCACCTGGCTAAATTTTAATCATTTTAAAATGTACAATTTAACGACCTCTAGTACATTCACAATGTCTTACAGTGGTCACTTTCACTTTTAACTCCAGAACATTCATCACCACCAAAAGAAAACCTGTGTCCAGTATGCAGGAACTCTCTATGCACCCCTCTCCCAAACCCCTGGCATCCACAAATCTACTTTCTGTCTCTGTGGATTTGCCTATTCTGGACATTTCATGTAAGTGGAATCATATAATATGTGACCTCTGGGTCTTGCTTCTCTCACACTTTCAAAGTCCGTCCACGTTATAGCACATAAACTGCATTCCTTTTTTTGGCTGAATAATATTCCATTGTATGGAGTACAATATATCACGTTTGTTTGTCCATTCATCACTTGATGGACATTTGGGTAGTTTCCACTTCAGGGCTATTATGAATAGGACTGCCATAAACTTCTGTGTAAAAGTTTTTGTCTGAACACCTGTTTTCTTTTTTTTTTCCCTCAAGACTCTGAACAACTGTGAAATGAACACCTGTTTTGAATTCTCTTGGGTATATACAGTACTTCAGGGTGGAATTGCTGGGTCATCTGGGAGCCCTATCTTTGATCTTTTGAGGAACTACCAGACTATTTTCCAGGAATGGAGATTTTTTTTCAAGAACAAAATATTCTGAGAGGGGAGAGGAAGACCAGGCACTGGGGCTACCAGAGGGCGAGAAGGTTAAATGAGGAAAAGGAAAGGAAAAGTGTGGGAAGAGCCGAGACAGAGTCCCCAGCATTCTAGTTTGCCCCAGAAGCTGGATGATTGCTGTAGTCAGCAACCGCCTTTCTCCCCAGATTCTTCCTCTTCCTGTCCCTGCCACCAGTGCCTGGCTCACAGAGGCCCCTGGTCACTCTGCAGAGCGCCG
This sequence comes from Galagoides demidoff, assembly GCA_963574575.1. Classification (NCBI taxonomy): domain Eukaryota; kingdom Metazoa; phylum Chordata; class Mammalia; order Primates; family Galagidae; genus Galagoides; species Galagoides demidoff. The sequence goes on from CAUYQV010101344.1 coordinate 6,511, forward strand.
AGCCCACCCATACCAGAGGGCTTCCATCTTCTCTTTCATCTTCTCAGGCCTTGTCTTGGCCTTTGTCTCCTCTGGCTCTAGGCAATGCTTTGTTCCAATGTCCCAGCTTTGTCTTGGGTGTACAGTGTAGCAGCTGGGGACCTCCTTCCCCTTTGCAGAGCACAGTGTGCATGGAGGCTGGGCATGTAGAAGCTAAGGCAATGGAAGCGGGATCAGAGCAATGCACTTGGAGACAGAGGAAGGAGACAGCCACACGGAGCACAATCACTCACAGGAGTCGTGCAGAGGGTGGGTGACCTGGGCAGAGGGAGAGGTCTGATTGCTTTGCAGGCGCTTGGCCACTGTTGTCCTCTGTCTCTCCCTGTCCTACCTGTCTGAAGACAGACCCAGCTCCATCTGAGGAAAAGCCCCCTCCACAAACCCAGGAGGCAAGTCTAGGGGATAAAGCAGGCCTCAGAGATGGGAAGTGGGGAAGAGGGGAGCAGAAAGGCTTGAGAGACTTAGGGAAGAGTGAGGAGAGAGGGAGCCCTCAGGAGAAGGATGGCATCCTCATGATGGGGGCCACGTATTGGGACACTTGAATGGTCTCCCCATACTTACTGGGTCATTGTTTCCTGCAGTCTGTTTTCTCAGAATATTCAAAGTTATTCTCCAAAAACTGGACCCAGATCATGACATGTCTGTACTCAAAACCTTTCTGTGGGTCCCTGTATTATTCAAATTAAAAGCCAAAATCTATAAAATGGCCACGTGGCCCAGCCCTTCATGATCTGGCTTCCCACCGAGACCCTCAGTTCTTTCTCATTTGCTCCACTCTAACCTTCCTGATCTTCTTGCTATTCCCTAGACCTGCCCCAGGGCCTTTGCATAGTCTTTCCTCTGCCAATGACCCTTCCCCTGGTGCCCATGTGGCCAGTGGCCTCACCTTCAGCAGGTCTCTGCTCAAATGCTTCTTTCTGAGTGAAGCTTCCCTTTACTGTTCTTTATAAAATAGCAACACCTCACCCACCTTCTGGTTGTCCTAATTCTCCCATCTCTGCAGTATTTTTTCTCTATAGAACTAACAATCTGGCATACTTATATTTACTTGCTATCTTTTTTTTTCATCATTATGTAACTCCAGGAAGGCAAAGACCCTGTTTTGTTCTCTGATGTATCCCCAACCTGTCAACCAATGCTGGGCACATAGTAGGCATTCAATATATATCTGTCAAATGAATGAGTAAATATCCACTATGGAAAACATTTTTTCCTCAGAAATCAATATATTTTTATATGAGAAGTCTCAAAGCTCCCTTGAATTTTTGATACTTTGTTTTGTTTCATAACTCAGCTTTGAGAAATAATTTTGTTTTCATGGTCAGAGACTATAAAGGCAGGAGGTGGCTGGAATCTCTGGGGGCCTATTGCTGTGCTCTCCAATGTCTTAGCAGGCTTACAATAGGGGCTACTGCAGCTGGAATGATAGTCCTGCAAACTCCACGTCAAATCTATTATTAGAAACTTTTCTCATAAGAGCATGATGAAGAGCCATCATCTCCTCTCATAGATAGTGCTGGCTAAATTGGAGGTCAGAATTCAGTGGAAATTCCTCTGAAGTTTTAGAATGGAGAAGGCCTTTGATAAATGGCGGCCTACCAGCCATGTCATGCCCACTCTAGAGAGATCCCTGACCGTGGACCACTGGGCCTTTTTGGCTCCAGAGGACCTCCTGCCCCAGGAGGGTGAGAACTGAACTGCAACTTAGCTCCCTGCTTTACATTTAGGGAGACTATGAGGCTTGCATCAAGTTGGCCGAGATACTTAGTGTCACCAGCCCAGCTAAGAAGAGTGAGGAGTGTATGGGGCGGGGTGGGGCTCATGCACACGTGTACACGTGCCTGTGTACACAGAGCACTCGTGTTCTGTGTGGCCAGTTGGCTGTGGGTGGTGCTTGTTTAGGAAGGGCAGGTGCATGCTGGTTTGGGAGTCAGTGAGACCTGGGTTCGAGCCTGTCAGACCACATGTGGGTCATGTGACTATGAAAAGGTTGTTTCCCTTCTGCAAGCGCCACATTTGACAAATGGAAGGGGTTTGGCCAGATGTTTCTGATACTTTCTAGTTTAAAGAGAGGAAAAAAAGCTAACACAACTCTTCATTCTCTGTGATCCAAAGCTATATTCAAACCACTATGTGTTGTTACACATTGTTGAGCTGTGAAGCTGCGAGTTCCCACTGTCCCTGTAATGGAGGGGGCATTTGGGTGAGCAGAGGGTTGAGAGGAGAGGCTTTCCCCTTCCAGCTCCCCCGTCTGGGTCCAGTTAGCCCTGATCATGGTAATAAAGTAAAAGGCATGAGTGTGTGTGAGTGTGTCTGCGTGTATGTGTGTGTCTGAGAGTGTGGGTGAGTGTGTGTCTGAGTGTGTCAGTGTCTGAGAGTGTCTGAGTGTGTGTGAATGTGAGTGTGTCTGAGAGTATATGTGAGTGTGTGAGCAGCTGTGGAGGATGTAGCGTGCCAGGCTCCCAGCCTGGGTGGCCAGAGAGTGTGCACAGAGGACTCAGTGGGCTGTGGTCTTGGGAGCAGACACAATGCTGTGTTTCCCGTGCTCAAAGGAGCTACTTCTCTGTGCTGGCAGCTTTGGGCAGTGGGGCTGGTGGTCTAACCTGTTTCCCAGACTCCCAGCGAGGAGGCGGTCGGGAAGGTGGCGGGGAAGGGAGTAGGTCTGTTTGCCTCCTCATCTGACTCAGGCTGTAGCTTGTCAGCACACTGACAGGGCTTCTGTTTTTCAGTCACATGAAGCTGTTGTTGGATGTTTGAGTGAAAGGCACAGTACACTCACATAATCAAAACCCTGCCACGGGGTGGGAGAGTGCGGAATCAGTCTCATTGTGTGAGCAATTGTATATTCCTGAAAGCCAGAAAGGATAATTTGAGACACAGGATCTAAATAGACTTGCTATTATATTAGACCACGTGAGTGCACCTTACGTGAGAGAGGGAGGCTGCCCTAGCTGCTCCTCTATCCGCCCTCCGAGATGGGTGGCAGCTCACCTTGCAGGGGACAGTACACAGGCACAGAGGGGCCAGGTGATGTGGGCCTGGGACCCTCCATGGGGGCAGGGGGGCTAGGTCTTCATCTTCTACCCTTGAGCGTCTAGCGCCATTTGGGCACAGCCTGGATGCTCTGGTGGAGGAGGTGAAGGAGCAACAGAACGGGCTGGCAGAGTGACGAGTGTGCACTTCTCAGGGCAGCTGCGACTCTAGCCCGGTAAAGGTGAGCGTTCTCATCCCAGGGCTAGATCCAGCAGGTTGCCCTACAAAACTTATTGACCTTAAACCTACAGAGCTAAAGCCCCTGCCCTTGGACCACACACAGGTGGAGCCATCCACTTAGTGTCACCCCCTTGCTCCTTTAAGATTGACCCTCACAACTGCCCTGATTGCAAATCTCCAGTATCCTTGGTGACTTCAGTATCCGTGGAGATGATCCTTTAACACTCTGTCCTCTTGTTCCTTGGTTTTCTCTCTCTCGAGGATCCCGCACCTTCCTGTCACTAAGAACTGCAAAGCCTTCCTAACTTCTTCTTCACCCACCTTCTAACTTCTCAGCTCTGCTCACTCCTTCCAGAATCCCAACTCTCAGTATTCCCTGCCTCGATCATGACCTAAAATCACTGATCCTAGCACATGCTAAGTGTCTCTCATCACCTTCGTGTTCTCTGTTTCCTCCCGATTCAACATAAAGTCCCTGGTCAGCTGTTACAATGACTCCATTCGATGCACATGAACTCCTCTTCCCCATCTCCTGCCTGCTGCACTCACAAAATTGCAACCCTGGTTGAACCCAACCCTTTGTCTACTCCATATCTGTCTGAGCCCCATGTCAGTGGTCCATCCCCATCGTCAAACATGTATGGAGAGAAGAATTATAAGCATGCTGATGGGTTTTATTTGAAATTCAAGAGAGTCCTGAGAGCTTACCCACTCTCCTAGGTGACTACTTTTTCACTTTTTGCCCTCCAATCTCTAGCATCTACATCCCTATGCTCGCTCTTGGTGATATTGCTTCTGATTTCTCCTAGGAAATAGGAAAATCGAAGAGAATCTAAATTTTAAATCAAATCAATCCTTGTTATCATAATCTATTCACCTAATGACAACCAAACCCACATATGCTTCCTTCTCCTCTGTGGCCACGGATGACCTTCTACTCCCCTTGCTAGGATTAGGTTCTAACTCCCAGAACCTGGGGATATGTTAGTTTACAAGACAAAAGGGATTTTGCAAATATGAGTTAAGGTAAAGGTTTTGAGATGGTGAGATTATCCTAGATTATCTGTGTGGGTCCATTGTAATCACAAGAGTCCTTATCAAAAGGAAGTAGAGTCCAAGTCAGCAAAGCTGATACCCTGATGGAAGCCAAGAGGGGAACTGGGAAACACTAGAATATATTCCCGGGTTCGAAGATGAAGGAAGGGGCCAGGAACCGGGGAATGCAGGCAGCCTCTAGAAACTGGAAAAGGCAAGGAAGTGGATTCTCCCCCAGAGGCTCCAAAAGGAACACAGCCCTGCTGACACCTGGATCAGGCTTCTGACCTCTAGAACTGTAAAATAAAGAATTTGTGTTTGTTTTAAGCCATTTAATTTCTGGAAATCTGTTACAGCAGCAAAAGGAAACTGATACATCATTAAATCTCTGGTCAGCTGGCAAGTCTCATCAAATCTTCCTCTCTTTTGGACAATCTCATTAACACATAAATGGGTTGGGGTTTTCTTTCATCTTTAAAAGGCAGTAACACAAAACCTCTCTTATTTACACACTCTGCCTTAGCTGCAAGCCCATTTCTCTGCTACCTATTGCAGCAAACGTCTGAAGAGTCTGTCTGTGCTCTCATGCTCTGTCAAACCCACCCTAATCAGACTTCCTCCCCCCTGCTTCACTGAAGTTGCTCCCTCCAAGATCACAGACTTTTATCCCTCCCTTCACGGTGTCTGTAATACTCTCTTAGTTCTCCTGCTACCTCTGAGCCCTTTTCTCTGTCTCCTCTGTGTGTTCTCTTATCTCTTGGACCTTTAAAGTTCGAGGTGCCACAGGCTCTGTCCTCAGACCACTCTTCTCTACTGATCCTTAGGCTTGTGATTGCCAAGTTCATGCCTCCGGCCCTCCATCCAACCCGAGAACTGCACATCCAGAGACACTCCCCACATGCTCACCTAAGTGTGTGACAGATGTCTTCTTAGACCTCTCTAAAACTGAGCTGCTTAGGCTATGTCTGCTCCTCCCCAGGCTCTCCTGTCTCAGTTAATGCCTGTCTCATTTCTCAGGTGAAACTACCAGAATCATCCTTTGCTCCCACCCAGACCTCCTCATTGGCAAATCCTTCTGAGTCTACCTTCAAAACACATTCAGAATTTGGCATCTTCATTAGTTCTGCCACTACTGCCACATGCCCTGTTATCTTTGTCTTTTGCTTGGATTAAAATGATGGTCAGGTTATGTCATTTTTCTATTATTCCCATGGGTATAGGCCGGAATCCTTGGGAGCCCTACCCAGGCTCTTTCTGACCTGGCCCCTGTCACCCTCTGACTTCCTCCCCTGCCACCTGCCTCACTCTAGTCCCCAGAAGAACCCTCAGATGGTCCAAGCTCACTTCCTCCACAGGGCTGTTCAACTCTACCATCCCCTTTGCTTAGTTTCCTATTGCCGCTATAATAAATTACCACAAATGTAAAGGTTTGAAACAGCATAAATTCATAATTTTACAGTGCTGGAGGTCAGAGTCCTAAAATCGAGGTGTCTGAAGGGCTGCATTTTCTCTGGAGGCTCTGGGAGTGACTCTGTTTCTGTGCCTCATCCAGATGGCCAGATGCTACCAACAGTCCTTGGCTCATGGCCTCTTCCTCTATCATCAAAACCAGTAGTGTCACATTTCTAATCTGACTCCATCATCAATTTATTTTTTCTGACTTTGACCCTCTAACCTCCCTCTTATCAGGACTTTTGTGCTTACGTGGAGACATCCAGATAATCCGAGATGATTTCAGCATCTCAAGACCCTTATCACATGTGCAAAGTCTTTTGCCATACAAACTAACATATTCGTAGGTTTTGGGGACTAGGACATGGACATCTTTGGGGAATATTATTCAGCCCATCACATTCGTCTACCTTGAATATTCTTCCTCTAATTATTCATACATCTTCCTTGCTTCCCTGAAGTCAACACTGATGTCACCTTAACATCAAGACCCCTTGACTATGCTGGGTTTGGTGGTTTATGCCTGTAATCCAGCACTCTGGGAGGCCGAGGCAAGAGGATCACTTGATCTCAGGAGTTCGAGACCAGCCTGAGCAAGAGCAAGACCCTATTTCTACTACAAAAAGAAAAATTAGCCAGGCATTGAAGCAGGTGCCTATAGACCCAGCTACTTGGGAGGCTGAGGCAGGAGTATCACTTCAGCCCAGGAGTTTGAGGTTGCTGTGAGCTATGACACCATGGCACTCTATCCAGGGTGACAGAGTGAGACTCTGTCTCATAAACAAAAGAAATTAAAGAGCTCCCTTGACCATCCCACCTGAAACAGCCACCTCCCACTTCACCCGTGCCCCCTTTCCTCATCACCGTCTGCTACTTTTGTGGCACTTGTCACACACTCACTGACATACCACATATCTTCTTGTCTGTCTCTCCCAATAAGAATTCAAGCTATCTGAGAGCAGGGATGTTTTACTGTTAGATCCCAGCCACTGGACTATGCCTGGCATGCTGTATGAGTCAGTAAATATTTGCTGAAAGAACGAATGGCTCACAGCAATGCCAAGATCCCAGGACCTGGATATTGGGAACTCAGCTGGGCTGTAAGACTGATAAACACCAGCAGTAAACTTGTAAGGCAAAGCCCCAAAAGCAGAGAGGCAGAACTGTGTAGCCCACTTTAACTGGGTTCTTCATCCCAGTTGCCATGTAATGGACGCTTACTCTGCCTGCCTCCCTGAGCCAACACTGTGCCTGTGTTGTCCCTATGATCCTCCTACCACCAAATGGATGGGGGCAGGGTTTCCATTTAGCAGAGGGGCCTCTGGGAGTTAGAGCGTGAAGGGCTTGCCCTACATGCAGACTCACCTCTGCTGAGTCCAGAGCTCGCACCTAAAGCAGATGGCACTGTCTGTCCATTGAGGATAAAAGCAGCCTCCTCTCTACCCCTGGACACAGGTGCAGTGGTGCTAACATTCCTAATTCTTGCCATTACCCCAGGAAAGTAAGCCGGTCAGATGCTCATGCTAAAATCATACGATGAATTTATTCCACTGCTCCTGTCCTTACAGAAGAACTTGCTGCCTGCACTCCCTCCAGAAAGCCTGTCCCCTTCCCTAGCATACAAGGTCAGAGCCTTAGCTCCTCCCAGGATGCCTGTGCCCCCTCAGTAAAGGTTTGTGACAGATCAAACTCCCTGAGGTATAGCGCTTTATTTCACTTTTAAATAGCTTTGATTTTTCAATCAATTCCCTAAATGCCACCAGAATACAAAGAAATAATGGGATTCCAGGACGGTCAAATGATTTGTTGATAATGATTGCCTGCCTCTGCATTTGGAAGCAGATGGCTTCTTCTCTTAGATTCTTTATTTTTTGAGGCAGAGTTTTACTCTGTCACCCTTGTTTGAGTGCTGTGCTGTCATAGCTCACAGCAACCTCAAACTCTTGGGCTCAAGGAATCCTCCCAAGTAGCTAGGACTACAGGCCCGGGCCATAACACCTGGCTATTTTTTTTTTTTTTTTGAGACAGAGCCTCAAGCTATCACCCTGGGTAGAGTGCCATGGCTTCACTGCTCATAGCAACCTCCAACTCCTGGGCTCAAGCGAGTCTCCTGCCTCAGCCTCCCAAGTAGCTGGGAACACAGGTGCCCGCCACAAGGCCTGGCTATTTTTTTTTTTTTTGGTTGCAGCCATTATTGTTGTTTGGTGGGTCTGGGCTGGATTCAAACCCACCACCTTGGGTGTATGTGGCTGGCGCCTTAGCCACTTGAGCCACAAGCACCAAGCCACACCTGGCTATTTTTAGTGACAGGGTCTCGCTTTTGCTCAGGCTGGTCTCAAACTCCTAAGCTCAAGCAATCCACTTGCCTGGGCCTCCCAAAGTTCTCTTGGGTTCTTTCCAGGCCAGGCCTGGGAAACTTGGATACCTTCTCTCCCTCTCTCTCTCCTACCAGGTCCCAGGCTTTCTGGCCTTCAGGTCCATATGACTTCTTTGTCCCAGCCTATCCAGGAAGGGCTGCCACAGTGTTTTAAACCCGAGGAGGAGTAGAGCCTCAAGGCAACCATAAAAGTTTATCAAGCACTACTTTCCGTGCATAAATTAAACAGAGTCCAGCAACACCGAGCTTTTAAATTAGGAAGGCAATACGAAGAAAACAATTTCCTTGGACCCTTTTATAGTTTTCCAAATTCCTCTTAATTTTTCACTTCATTCTGGTGTTGGGGGATTTTCTTTCTTTCCTTCTTCATATGATTTTATTTCCTATAATCTTAGGGATGAACAGAGTCTCCAGTGCTTGTTTATTTGTTTCTCAGACCCATAAACTTGCCCTGCTCCTAACTTGGCTACCTGGAGGCAGAAGCCCAGAACACTAATGATCAATTAACTCAGGAGCAGCAGCTGCAGCGGCCACCGCACTAACGGAGGCGCAAATTATAGTAGATCACTTTCTTTCAGGCTTGAGGCTGCTTTTCTTCCTTCAGTAGGCCTCAGAGAATCAATCACTTTTCTTATGAACTCATTCATCATTACAATGAAGGTGCTTCTCTTCACCAACAAAATCATTCAGGCCGCAGCTTCAGCCTGTTTCCTTCCTATTGTTTTCTGTCTCCCACATTAGCCTTTCTTAGAGTTTGATTATTGCCCCTTGATTTTTCTGTACTTTTGTTACATAAAATGCTCTCTTCACACCATTTTTTGATCCCCTCTCCAATTTTCCTCTTTTTTCTAATCAGAGCTCCAAATGCACTATAGATACCAAATAAATGTTTCACATTAATAAATTCCACATCACATTGTACCTAACAGCTTATATTTATTGAGCATTTTCCCTATGCCATCTTGGTGCTGGACACCTCCAGTGCTTTTTTCTGCTGAATACTCGAAGGTACCACGTGAGGGGGGCTGGTACTGGGTCGGGGCAAGTAAGGCGCTCAGGGCACAAAATATAAACTTTTCACTCTCAGGGTTACCCAAGTACAAGCAACAGCAACTGACAGTACCTGACCTTGGTCCCAGGTCTGGTCATGACTTTTATCTCCATCTCCATTTTAACATATGAGGAAATGAGGCTTACAGAGGGCCAGTCACCTACCCAAGGTTACAGAGCTAAAGAACAAGCAGAATATGAACAAAGGACTAGTTGACTCCAGAGGTCAAGCTATAAGAATTATAAAGTGTACCCAGAGCACCAAACAACTTCCTTTAAAGGGTGAAGTTCTTAAATATGAAGAGACAGCCAGGCACCTTCAGACATTTGAGGAAAGTCTCCAACACAAGTGCCAGAGATCCAGCTGAACAAAGAAACTCAGAGAACTCTAAAGCTGAAATCATGCAGAAAGCAGAAGAAAACTTAAACTAAACTCAGTATCCTTAAAGAATTGGAAGATAGGCTCAGTGCCCATAGCACAGTGGTTATGATGCCAGCCACATATACCGAGGCTGGCGGGTTCGAATGCAGCCTGGGCCAGCTAAGCAACAAAGACAACTGCAACAGAAAAATAGCCAGGTGTTGTGGTGGGAGCCTGTAGTCCCAGCTACTTGGGAGACTAAGGCAAGAGAATCGCTTAGCCTAAGAGTTTGAGGTTGCTGTCAGCTGTGATGCCATGGTATTCTACCAAGGGCCACATAGTGAGACTCTATTGCAAAAAAAAAAAAAAAAAAAAGAATTGGAAGATACTGCATCCATGAGATAAGCACAGGCTAAGAAAGGAGCATCCACGGAATAAGAAAACATTTGTACAAACTAAGAAGTTCATAGGAGAAAAATGAATATTTCTTTCTTTTTTTTTTTCTGAGACAGAATCTCACTCCATGGCCCTGGGTAGAATGCCGTGGCATCATGATAGCTCATAGCAACTCCAAACTCTTGGGCTTAAGTGATCCTCCTGCCTCAATTTTTCTATTTTTATTAGAGACAGGATCTTGCTCTTGTTCAGGCTGGTCTCTAACTTCTGAGCTCAAGCATCTGCCTCCCAGAGTGCTAGGATTATAGGTGTGAACCAGTGCACCTGACCCTGAAGTGAGTATTTCAGTAGAAGAGTTGGATAGTAAGGTTGGGGAAATCACCCAGGAAATAGAGTAAGACAAGTGGTGAACAATAGGGAAGAAAACATAAAACCAGAGAATAAATGCAAAGAAGTCTAACCTCAAATTCACAGGAGTTCCACAAAGGAAAGAGAGCAAAAATGGGGAGTAGGAAATTATTAAAGAAATAATACAAGAATATTTGCATGAAGTGCCTGGAGTATTGGCTAAAGCAAATGTAAAATTTTAGAGCACCAGACATCAAAAAAAAAGATGATCACAAAAATATCAGAAAACCCTAAGGATTAAGAATGAGAATGGTATTCAGACTTCTCACTGTTTCACCAAAACCACTGGAAACCAGAAGGCAATGGAGCAATGCTTTCAAAATTCTGAAGGGAAATGACTTCCAAACTGCCAGTTTAATGTGAGGATAGATTATAAAGACATTTTTTCTGACAAGCAAAGTCTAAAGAAATTCACTATTTGTGGACCCCTTTCCAAGATGTTACTCAAAGGTGGCTTCAACAAAACAAGGGAGGGAGCCTATAAAAAATGGCCCAGGAAACAGCTAGTCCAATGAGGACTCCAGGAAGGAGAATGTTCTGGCAACACTGTGCAGTCGGTCTAGAGATCTCTTAGTTCAGAGTGGAGCCGCCATGAAGGTCACCGGACATCTGGATTCAAGCAATAACAAGGACAAAAGATCTGATGGCTTCCCTCATGTGTTTGCCCATGTGAAGTAGAATTTGAGAAGAGGTTGGAAGAATTAGTGAGAGGCACTCACAAATCTGAGCAAACTTAAACAAGGTGCTTATTAACTCTGGGAAAAACAAAACATTGCACAAGTGAGGAAATGTAATTATAGTGAACTCTGAGACTTATCTTACTATCTTATTGTTAACGATACTTAACAATATTTTCAGAAGTATATCAATATAAATTCTGAATATTAACGTATCCCACACAAGTAAAATACCATACTGAATAATGATGGCAAGTATGTAGGTACACGTGTTTACATAATGTACAAGTTAAATTCTCCTCTTCCATGGTAGGAAGTTAACAAAGTTAAGAATGAAAAGCATCAAGAAATATGTTACTTAAAACTGGAGAGGAAAATATGAGAAACATGTCTAAAAGAGTTGTGAGGGGCTGGGCCTGGTGATTCATGCCTGTAATGCTAGCATCTTAGGAGGCTAAAGTGGGAGGATCACTTGAGGAGAAACTTGAAGTCAGAAGTTCAAGACCAGCCTGGGCAAAACAGTGAGACCTCCATCTCTACAAAAAACAGAAGAAAAAAGAAAACTTAGCTGGAAGTGGTGATGCATGCCTGTAGTCTCAGCTACTTAGGAGACTGAGGGAGGTAGGGAGGGGGACGGCTTTAGCCCAGGAGTGTGAGGTTGCTGTGAGCTATGATCAAGCTACTGCACTCTAGCCTGGGTGACAGAACAAGAATCTCCTCACCTCCAAAAAAGAGTTGAAAGTTCTCACCTCTGAAAAGTGGGATTCAAGGGTGGCAACATCTTGGGGTAAGGGAATCTCTGCTTTGCATTAGAAAACATGTAGTACCTATTGATGTTTAAAAAGATATACTTATTACTTTGATCAAAATTAATATAAAATTAATTTCACTATTAACCTATTCAATTGCCTTTTCCTCCCTCATAAAACAAGAACCTAGAAAGGAAAAATATCCCCTCTTTGGGACTTTTTGCTCTTTGAATAAAATATACTGTCTGAGTCCCTTCTCTCTTCCTTTACTGTAGAACAGAGCAGTAATTATAATAACCCCAAATGACATACAATCTTCCACCCAATATTCAATTTTGAAATTAATTTTACAGTTATATTTGACTACATGCAGGTCATAAGTTATATTGTGAAAAGCCAGTCATAACAAATTGAAACACTGTCCACCTATCCCACAGGCCCCCCTCCTCTAAGTTAAGGTTTCCCACCTTGGGTTCTGCACCCGTAGCTCAGTGGTTAGGGTGCTGGCCACATGCACGGGGCTGGTGGGTTCAAACCCAGCCTGGGCCTGCTAAACCACAATGACAACAACAACAAAATAGCCTGACATTGTGGTAGGCACCTATAGTCCCAGGTACTTGGGACACTGAGGCAAGAGAATCGCTTAAGCCTAAGAGTTTGAGGTTGCTGTGAGCTGTGACACCACAGCACTTTACCGAAGGCAACAGTGAAACTTGGTCTCAAAAAAAAAAAAAAAGTTTCCTACCTTGCTTGGAACCAGCTGTCAAATTCAGAGGCCCCATCCTCCAATTGCCTTTTAGTCACTAACTCAAGAAGTGTTCATTACACTTTCCACGATGCTCAACAGTGACTCAGCTTTCTAGGGCAGCAGAATACTAGACATCGTCACTGTCTCCAAGGAATCGAAAATTCAGTTAAGAGAGTAGGCCCTGAGCAAAACCACCAAAACAAAATAACAACAAATGACCAGTCATTGGTGAGCAAAGCAAGGCAGAACTGTCTGCAGAATTCAGTGTGCAACAGTAAGAGAGAAATGTGCTGTTTGAATGCAGAGGTGGGAAGATGGGGGGATGGCCAGTGAGCTCTAGAGAGGAGGAGACACTTAGCCAGTGTGCTCAGAAGTCACCTCCTGTTTAAAATGGTCTTTCTGGAGTCCCCTGACTTGGCACTCCTCCCATCCCTCCAGCCCTCTGCAAAGTTAGTCATACCCACTTCTGCACTAACACTGTATTTTGAATATGCTTCTGATACTGAAGTCACACTGCATGATGACTTGTAACTGTTCGTGAGTTAGCTCATGGGCTGTGTATCTTAGTAGCCCCAGCCCCCATCTCAGCCCAAGGGCTGAATGAAAGAGGGAATATTGTTTAACACCAGGAATAAGATGACATCTAGGGCATAGCATGTGACACCAGAAGTGGGCCCCCTGCCCCACATCGCTTCCCTTTTTGACCTCTGGGAGAGGGAACTGAGCTCCAGCTGGGTCTGATACGTAGTGGATCCCCAGAGCACTCTCAAGCCACCTCCCAGACCCTGGAGGGTTGGCTGCCACATCCATATCATTCAGAATGCCCTTCAGGGTGATAGTCCTCCCCTTATTTCTCCCAGACACAGAGCAACCCAGCAGTGGAGGCCGGCCTTGGTGGGGAGCAAAGCTCTGTGTGGGGCCTGCATGCTTCCCCAGATCTGGGGGTCACCTGAGTACATCCTGTGAGCTGAGACCAGACCACCCAGGAGACTGCAGCCCAGCACACCCACGCTGAGGCTGCACACTCTGTCTCCCCTCTGGCTTCCAGCCCCCTGCCAGGTGTTTAAGGGTAGCCCCCTCCATGACAGGGCCCTGATAACACACCTCCCTCCCAGGTGCCCATAGGCCAGGCTGAGATGATGCAGGTGTGTGGCCAGCACAGCGCCTGGCATGCCACGCAGCTCTGGATGGGTAAATGGCACTGTGGCTGCTGTCGCCCTTAACCCCCTTCCCCCTCACTGCACTACCGGCTCTCGTGTAGGAGATAGAGCACGGCAGCAGCCTGAAAGCTGACAGCAGTTCTAACCATGACTTGCACTTTTCATAATTCTGTTTTTTTCTTGACCCAATTTAAAATAAAAAAGAAAGCTTTTGGTCGCTTTTCTCTTGGGCCCAGAGATTGTGCTAGTTTGCCTGGCTGCAAGAGGAATGTGTGAACTAGACAGTGTGCAGGAGGGACCCTCTCAGCAGCTGGGAAGGCCGTGCTGTGCCAAGGTCAGGGCCAAGCCAGCCTTCCTGGGCTCTGCTCCTGTCCTCCAGGAGTGGGCGGGGAGCACTGCTGCCTGGACAGCCCGTCTCCCTCCCACAGTTCCCCTACTTCCTGACTACCCAGCTGCCCTGGGACCACCTAAGACATTTTTAGAAAATATTCCTGTTTAGACCCACCTCTGAGGATTCTTATCTTGGTTTAGGATGTGGCTCAGTCACCGGTATTTATAAAAAGATCCCTTCTCACGCCTATAATCCCACCACTCTAGATGGCTAAAGAGGGAGGAGTGCCTAAGCTCAGAAGTTTGAGACCAGCCCTGAGCAAAGGAAGATCCTGTCTCTTTTTCTGTCATTAAAAACAGAAAAAACTAGTGGGGCATATGGTGGGTGCCTGTAGTCCCAGCTACTTGGAAGGCTGAAAAATGAAGATTGCTCAAACCCAGGAGATTAAGATTGCTATGAGCTCTCATACCATAGCACTCTACTCAGGGTGACCGAGTAAGACTCTGTCTCAAAAAAAAAAAAAGAAAGAAAGAAAGAAAGAAGGAAAGAAGGAAAGAAGGAAAGAAGGAAGGAAGGAAGGAAGGAAGGAAAGAAGGAAGGAAGGAAGGAAGGAAGGAAGGAAGGAAGGAAGGAAGGAAGGAAGGAAGGAAGGAAGGAAGGAAAGAAAGAAAGAAAGAGAGAGACAGAGAAAATAGA
>CAUYQV010101345.1:0-35502 GCA_963574575.1 Galagoides demidoff
TGGCGGGTGCCTGTGGTCCCGGCTACTTGGGAGGCTGAGGCGGGAGACTCGCTTGAGCCCAGGAGTTGGAGGTTGCTGTGAGCTGTGATGCCATGGCACTCTACCCAGGGGGATAGCTTGAGGCTCCGTCTCAAAAAAAAATTCATTTTAATATAGCCTTTATTATGTTATCACATATGATTCATTTATTCGTGAAGAAGCTTGATAACAATGATAGCAGTATCCTAATACTAGATTAGGATATATCAAGCCTATTGCAAATGATTCTCCATTTGGAGAGTTCTGGAGATCTGGAATGAATTTAGTTGCAGGTCTGATATAAAAACCACCTTATATCTGAGAGAAATAGAGAGAGAGACAGACAGACAGAGAGAAGACACAATCTCTCCAGACAACTTTCCTGTCCCTCTTAAAGTAGCACTTAGAATTTATATGAGACTGAGTTTGGGAGTCATGCTGCAGTGCAGAGAGTCATGTTGCAGGAACAAACATGTTGAGAAACAATGACAATGTATAAAATACTATAAGAGTGATTACAAAGTCATTAAGATCTTTTCTTGGAAAATCAGTTTAAATAGAGAAGATACTTAATATAGAGGAAATCACTCATAAACATCAACAACAGTAGGCTGAGGGATATTTATGATGCTATCATTTATTCAGTTTCATTGTTCCATTCCACACGTGCATTTTTAAAAAACAATGAGTACACTATAAAGGTATATAACATGGTATGTTTTCATTACTATATACCAGAATTCATGGACTTAAAATATGCAATTTTA
Source organism: Galagoides demidoff (assembly GCA_963574575.1). NCBI lineage: Eukaryota > Metazoa > Chordata > Mammalia > Primates > Galagidae > Galagoides > Galagoides demidoff. The sequence continues at coordinate 786 of CAUYQV010101345.1, forward strand.
GGAATTTTCATTAAGATCCTTGATTAAGTTCGGCACAGTGGCTCATGCCTATAATCTTAGCACTCTGGGAAGTCGAGGTGGGGGGATTACTTGAGGTCAGGAGTTCAAGACCAGGCTGAGCAAGAGCAAGACCCTGTTTCTAGTAAAAATAGAGAAATTTAGACAAGTGTGGTGGTGGGCACCTGTAGTCTCAGTTATTTAGGAGGCTGAGGCAGGAGGACCTCTTGAACTCAGGAGTTTGGGGTTGCAAAGAGCTAAGCTGATGCAAGGCACTCCAGCCCGGGACAACAGAGTGAGACTGTGTCTCAAAAAAAAAAAAAAAGATCCTTGATTATATAATATTCATCTTGCTGAAACATTAATTGGAAGAATTTGAATCTTGTATACTTTAAAGCTAATACGAGAGAATGAGTTGCTTAGTATCTCCTATCATTTCACTAGGCTTTAATGTTTTCATTGCATTATAAACTATTTAATAACTCAAAAAGTGGTAAATATTTTGTTTTTGAAAAAAAGCAAATTTCTAGTGTTGGTGGTTAACCAAAAAAAAAAAAAAGTTTAAGAGTCATAAAGCAGTGTTGGTTCTTAGCCAAAAGATATTCGTTTTGGATAAGTTAAGGAAAAATGTGTTAAATTCAGCTTTGACTCACATCTATGAAATAAACAAGTCTGCCATAAAACATTTTATGAGGAAAATTATATGCTAAAATAGTATTTGTGCTTTTAAAGATAACTTATAATCCCCTGGGTCGGGTTTCTTCAAATCTGTTTTCCTTTATCTAAATTATATTAATGTGAGAATAGACACATCAAGAACTTCCATAAAAACAAAGGTATTCCTTTTAAAAAATATTTAATGGAATAATAAGGATTATATATTTCAAGGTATACAAGTTGATGATTTGATATATATATATACACATTGTATAATGATTACCACAATCAAATTAACAAATCTATCACCACCCATACTGTACATTAGATTCCCAGAACCTGATCATCTTATAATTGAAAGTTTGTACACTTTTCTCAACATGTCCCCATTTTCTTTAACACCCCTCACCCCAGACCTTAGCAACCATGCTTCTACTGTTTCTGTGAGTTCAACATTTTTAGACTCCATATAAAAGTGAGATCATACAGTATTTGTCTTGTGTCAGGCTTATTTCACTTAACATAATGTTTTCCAGGTTCACTCATGTTGCAAATGACAGGATTTCCTTCTTTTTATGGCTGAATAATATTCCATTGTGTATATGTAGTTATAACATACTGTGATTTCTTTATCCATTCTTCTATCAACTGACACTTAGGTTATCTTGGCTATTGTGAAAAATGCTGCAGTAAACATGGAGTGCAGATATTTCTTCATACTACTGATCTGGTTTCCTTTGGCTACATACTCAGAAGTGGGATTGGTGGATCATAAGGTAGTTCTATTTTTAATTCTTTGAAGAACCTCCATATTGTTTTCCATAATGGCTATACCAATCTATATTCCCACCAACAGTGTACAAGGACTCTTCTATCTCTACATCCTTGCCAACACTTGTTATCTCTTGTCTTCTTGATAACAGCCATCCTAACAGGTGTGGTATCTCATTGTGGTTTTGGTTTGCATTTCCCTGATGTCTGGTGATACTGAGCCCCTTTTCATGTACCTGTTGGCTATTTGTATATCTTTTTGGAGGAAGTATCTATTCAAGTCAAAAGGCATTCCTTTTGTTTTCCAAATGTGGGTTATTTCAAGTGTGACAATAACATAATGGCTAATTAGGGTGCTGTGGAAATCACTTTTCTTTTGCACCTAGCTCTTATCTGTGATATTTCTAACACAGAATTCTCATTGGCTCACAATCATTGAGCCAATAGATTAGACTTTTCAAACTTTTCAGCTGAGGTACACTGTAGGCAAAGGAGATTAAAGGTACGAATAGGTAGGAATTGAGGAGAATTACCAGAAGTGGCCCATTCTAAATGGCAAATTTCTTTTTAACACTATTTTCACGGATATTACATTCCTTACTACAACATATGTGTGCTTGCTTCAGTATCAAATTTATGTTCTATGTTTCATTTCTGGAAAACTGACACTCCAAGAAGAAACACTGTTTAACCTGCGGCTTCATTTATCCTGTAGTATACTACCACATAGCTACAGGTTCCAATATGTTTAGGTAAATTCTTTTTTCTTAACTAATATGTCTACAGTCAGGGAGTCCTAATCCAGACCCCAAGAATCGGCTTCAGAGAGTTTCAGTAATACCCCAGTTTAAAAAGCAGATATACTTTCCCAGCCAATGTTCACTGATGATTTTTTGAATATCCCTAAGAAGCCAACACTATCGAAAGCTTCTGTGAAAATCTGATGAAAGATACAAAACTTCTAATCAGAAAAATCCACTTATGCTCAAAATTTTGCATAAAATTTCATTGTTTGCCAACATTCTAAAATCCATTCTTAGGCACTAGATTAAAAACCCCTAACAGTAGACATATTGGAAAAAAGAAACATTTAGTTCTAAAGAGTTTGGAACATACAGTTTAAAACAAAACAGCAGAAAAAGAAATAAATAGTACCAAGTAATTTTCCAAAAGCTGCAACCTTCCACAGGAATGGAACCACAGAGTAAAAGAAACAGGTGATTAAAGTGTGTGAGGCTGGGCGTGGTGGTGCATGCCTGCAATCCTAGCACGCTGGGAGGCCAAGGCAGGTGGACTGAGCTCACGAATTCAAGATCTGCCTGAGCAAGAATGAGACCCTGTCTTTAAAAATAGCCAAGTGTTGTGGCAGGCACCTGTAGTCCCAGCTAATCAACAGGCTGAGGCAAGAAGATCACTTGAGCCCACGAGTTTGATTTGAGGTTACTGGGAGCTATAACACCACAGTGCTCTATAGAGAGCAACAAAGTGATACTCTGTCTCAAAAAAAAAAAAAGTATATGCCATACCTCATTGAGAACCATAAGACACAGTCTTACTTTCTTATATAAAACTACATATAGTTATATCAATTCCTAAGTAACAAACAATATCAAGTAAGTCCACAAAGATCTTATGGTTTCAGTAATATAAATAGAGAAAAAGATACCCACTTTCAGGTAAGGGACCGAAGGGAGCATGATGGAATAACTCACTTATTCTCTGCTTTAAAATGTCTCTAGAAAAAATTCTAGAAACCTTTCAGATTTGTAATGTCCTGAATACAAAACCGATCCAGTTAGTATTTAAACATTCCTCAAAATCAGTGGTTCTCAACATTCCTAATGCCGCAACCTTTTAATACAGTTCCTCATGTGACCCCCCAACTATAAAATTATTTTCATGAAGTAGCAACAAAAATAATTTTATGGCTGTGGGTTACCACAACATGAGGAACCATATTAAAAGGTCACGGCACTAGGAAGATTGAGAATCACTGCTTTAGATACTCAAATCCATTGCTTGAAAAATACGTAAGTCATAAATTTACAACTTCTCCACTCCCATCACTCTACCACCTCCCCAAAATGGAAAAGCAAGAGGACCAGCAGATAATTTTGTAGATCATGCAAAGTGGTAAACACTGCTAGACTTTTTAAGTGGTAAAAGTTCTATAATGAAGGTGTTGCCAAGCCTTCAACTATTCAAAGCTACTGCTCTTGAAGATGAAAAACTCCAAAGGAAAAATCTGTTGAAGAAGGGGAAGTGAAGGGTCTTCCTAGATTTGTGCGTCAAATTTACAATGGAAGAGATTGGGAGTGAAAAGTATTCAAATCAACACAACAGTTCTAAGAAAATAAAACACCAGACACCATGCTGGTGTTACTAAGTTACTAAAGAGTTAATGAAGGGTTATGATGAGACAATGAATAATTATAACTCTTTATGAAAGTGAAAGAAGGCTTTAGGACTAAACTATTCCTCTTTGGTAAGAAGTGACCTGATCTTCTCTAGACTGAACTGACATAAATATAAGCAAAGGTTCTAAGGGCAGTCCAAGGGTGCAGGAACCAGGTCCCATTGGACTTACATCCACTTTTTCACTTTAGAATGGGACTTTCTTATTTTCTTGCCACAGTCAAAATAGCTAAAGACTGAGAATTTTGCTTTTTTTTCTTCAAATCATTGTTCAGTATAAAATATGCTCCTCTATTGTAATTTAGGAAACTATTTTAGATTTTTTATTCTAAATGGTACTATAAAAACCTTTACAAAGTTTGTTTATATAAGTTGTTTCTTAGAATGGGTAGCATTCTTAAATAGTGCAAGTATCATAAGGAGCACACCCATTACACTAATTTATCTTTAAACTGATTTCATAAACTAATGACATAATTCAATAGTTAGCATACAATCCTAAAAGTATTATGATCCCCAGTAATAATCTCAGCTAAATTTATAATATTTAAGTAAAATTTCTTGATTAATTTAGGGAGGACCAAGTAGTTTAAAATATTTAATTCCATAATAATAAGGGTTGTTTATTTTATTATTACTTTTTTTTTGGAGACAATCTCACTCTGGCACAGTTGGTCAAGTGCCCTGGTGTCATACCTCACAGCAACCTCAAACTCTTGGCCTCAAGCAATCCTCTTGCCTCAGCTTCCCAAGTAGCTGGGACTATAGGCACCTGCCACTATGCCCAGCTAGTTTTTCTATCTTTAGTAGAGACAGGGTCTTGCTCTTATTCAAGCTGGTCTCAAACTCCTGAGCTCAAGGGATCCTCCCATCTCAGCCTCCCAGAGTGCTAGGATTACAGGCCTGAGCCACTGCACCCATCCAGGGTTGTTTATTTTTAAATTATTTAATCTTTGTAGCTAGTCAACTTTTCCAAATTCGTATTTGAGACACTGAAGTTCAGAAGAAAAAAAAAAAAAACACTGGACCCAGAAGACACTCAAGTGAAGTGTGAAATAACTAATGTAAATCTAACAGACTTATGCTGAATGTCTATTGAGGAATAAAAGCACTTTGTCTACACTGTACACTTGCTTGAGTTATTTCCCAGTCTCTAGTGCAGTCTTCATAATGTTTATGACATTAAAGAAGCCACTGAGGCATAATTAACTAGACAAAAGGGAAACTTTACCCGGAAAGATGCAATTCACAAGTAGTTAATAGTTTAATATTGAATTCAACTGGTAGACCTTCATTTTCCAGTTCCTGAATTAACAGCTACAATCTCCTGACAGGTCCTCTTTCCCACTAGGTGCTTCTCCACTACAATCTACCTTTGATTAGTACTCTTTGACCACTATGTGTGGGTAATTATGAAAGTTCTGAGATACACAAAAATCAAGAAATGTAAAATCTGTGTGAACAGAAACAAACGAAGTCTTCCCAGCAACACCAACAAACTGACCCAGTTGAAACTTGCACTGGTGAATCAGAAATGACACTGTCAACTGTGTTTCTTAGAAGTGAAATAATGGATGCTAACACAGTCTGTCTCAAAACTTTTATAGTGACCCACATATAATGCTCCTTCTGACCTCTGCGTTTAAGTTGTTCTTTGCCTAGAATGCTTTTTTCCATCTATGAAAAGTTCTACCCATTCTGAATCCTGTTTTGTCCATGAAGCCCTCCTGAACGATCCCAGCCCAAATTAGTCTATACAGTGAGTCCTGCAGACGCCATTGTCTCCATCATTCAGTCAGCTATTGAATCACTCATTTAGCTGTTGAATCACATGTGACTTCATTATTTGTTCCATGAATCTTGTCTCCTCAATATGACTGCAAGCTTTTTAAGGACACAAAATATGGCTTCGTGCCTATTTTATAGACCTCTCAACCATACCACAAAAGGAGCCTAGCACAGTGTTCTGCCATTAACAGCTATTTTACTTGTTAAGCTGAAATAGGAGAACTAGCCATAACACAAGGAATGGTACTAGCTTAAAATAAGAGATAGGTATTTATGTAAAACACACTGTCTTAAGGTAATGCTAGCAAATAAAACTTGAGGCTTGAACAAATATTCATTTTAAAAGTCTGTAAGCAAAGGGGTAATCATGGTTGGAGATTCCACTTTCTTTTTTAGAACTGCAAAGCCATCTCTAAATGGAAATTGGAAACTGCTCCAAAATCCAAACTGATGCATTACAATTCAGTGGTAATATTTAAAAATGGCTACACCCCAGCTAATGAAAGAGAACCTCCTCCTGGTTGTATAGACGACAGGGCAAACAAACAACTTTCAAGACCCATGACTTGACCATATCTATTATTTCACAGATGCCACTGCCACATTTAGATGTGAGCTTTTCATTACAAACAAGTGTGTACACTATAAGAAGTTCAAGAAGTGCTTAACTAGGCTGGGTGTGGTAGTTTCTGTCTAGCACTTTAGGAGTCAAAGGCAGGGGGATCACTTGAGTCAGGTCACAAGGTCAAGCCCAGCCTAAGCAAGAGTGAGACCTCATCTCTACAAAAAAGAGAAAAATTAGCTGGGTGTTGTGGCATGCCTATAGTCCCAGCTACTTAGAAGGCTGAGGCAGGTGGATCACTTGAGCCCAAGAGGTGGAGGTTGCAGTAAGCTATGAAGATACCACTGCACTCTAGCCCAGGCAAGAGAGATTGTCTTTAAAAAAAAAAAGCAGTTAACTAAAGTGGTTTATATATGTGTATGTAATCTGTGTATATGTGTATACACACACACACACATACACACATATGGACTTAAAAGGCTTCCTTAATATCCCATTATGCATTTTAACTTCCAATTTTCCATCTATCTAGAAAACATATACTCAGAAACGATCAAAACTAATGTTCTCCTTGAATGCCTTAGTCCTTCCACCTTTAAAAGTGAACAAAGGCAAAGCTTCTGCCTGTTAAAGACATTTTCTTATGTTATTATTGGCAAATTTGTCAGAAAGCCCTAAATAACACAGGATTAGAAGAATAACTTAAAAAGAGGGTGAGAAAAATCAAATTCTTTAATATAAATAGTAATCAATGATAAATGCCAGGTCAAATACTAACTGAAATACTACTAGCTTGAAACACATTCAAAAGTAGTTATTTCTAACTCTTAACACTTCACAGCAACCTCAAACTCTTGGGCCCAAGCGATCCTTTTGCCTCAGCCTCCCCAGTAGCTGGGACTACAGGTGCTTGCCACTATGCCTGGCTAGTTTTTCTATTTTAAAGTAGAGACAGGGTCTCACTATCGCTCAGGGGGGTTTGAACTCCCGAGCTCAGGAGATCTACCAGCCTCAGCGTCCCAGAGTGCTAGGATTATAGGCTTCAGCCACCACAACTGGCCATTTAGTAGTTTATACAAAATTTTCAAAAAGTTTGGAAAAAGAAACACCTCAAAGCCTATGTTAGGCTTTCTTATAAATAGACTTTGTGCATCTCTAGTACATATTTGTAAAATTAATTTGTAAAGAGTTCCCAAAATTCACGCTGTGTGTCGTGCCTGGTACCTCTAATCCTAGAACTCTGGGAGGCCGAGGCGGGTGGATAGCTTATGCTCAGGAGTTCCAGACCAGCCTGAGTAAGAGCAAGAGCCTGTCTCTACTAAAAATAGAAGAAAAGTAGCTGGGCATTTTGGCCAACACCTGTAGTCCCAGCCACTCAGGAGGCTGAGGCAAGAAGATCCCTTGAGCCCAAAAGTTTGAGGTTGCTGTGAGCCATGATGATGCCACGGCACTCTACCCCAGGACAACACAATGAAACCCTGTCTCAAAAAAAAAAAAAAAAAAAAAAAAGAATTCTCAAAATTCCTATGAAAATGAGTTGTTTTAGGTAGAGCAACTATATATACCTTTAAAAAAATAGGCTACGCATATTGTTTATAGTTAATAATACTATAAAGTGCTGTATACTTAAAAATATGCTAAGAGTAGTTCTCGTGTTTTTACCACAATACAAAATATAAAATCACCATACATGTATGTGATTAAAGAGAAACTGATTAACCAGAAAATGGGTGACACTCTAGTTATCTGTGATAATAAAGTATACAAATTAGGCTGACTGCAGTAGGGCCTGTTAAGGTAAGGTACAGAAAAGATGAATATGTGCATTTGTGTGACTATATTCTACAGCCAAATAGGAAGTACAGCTGGGTCTATCCATTAATATCATCTGTTCCATAATCTTTGTTATGGAGAATAACTGGGAATGAACTACATAAAGAAAACTTTGTACATCTGAGTAGAGGCTATTAACACATAAATATGCGGGACTAAAAATAGTACCTATCTACCTCAATAGCTAAGGATTTATAACTATGTTCATAGGCAAGTCAAGAAAAATAAGAAAGGATAATGACCAGAAAAGTGGCTACATTTATACTGTTTGGGGGATACTAAAGTTACTTGCCTCATAGCTTCCAAACTTACATAGAGGCCTCATTCTGATGACATTGTACAAATGGTTTTCATTGTGGTTTCTTAGAAGTACTCAAAGGACACGTAGCGGGTCCTCTTATTAAACTTCATTCCATGCGTTTGCTTCTGCTAGAAATAAGTAGTTTTTACAAGAGCGCCATGATCCTAAAGGCAGAACTCCTAGGTTTATATGATAAAAAACATGCCTTTTGGAATACTTCTACTCCAGCCCAGGTGCCTGGTCTCCCTTTTCTGCCCTGAATCCAGGCTTCACCTCACTTAACTACCATTCATTCTTCTTCCTTCCTAATTCCCATGTGCCCTCTATTCCTGCCTCTAGCCCTGCGTGGCTCTCTTTCTCCACATAACCAATGTTTTCAATGTGGAAGAGTAGACTCCTGTGAAACAACTTGCCAGACAGGGAAATAGTTGTGGAGTAAAACACACCACAAACCACAGATCACTTCATTAGTGTCAGAGAAATAGAAGCAGTATCATTCCCATTTGTTCTTGTGAGGGATTTTTGAATTGAGAAGCAGAAGGGTACGGCAGTAGATAGATCCATGAACTGAACGAAACATTTTAACCACTCACTGACTGCCCTGCATCGACTCCTAACACCCAATGCTATTTCAAGTATTAAATCAAGTATTTGGCTAAGCTAGTGGCAAGTTTTTTGTCTGTCTGTTTTGTTTTAATCAATGCAAATGACACTATGGAAAGTTTTATTGTGTTTTATTTTTGTTTTTATCATGAGAAAATTCATGAAACGTGTTGAGAGCATCGCTTTAACATGCAAAAAGGTCAGAAGACCTCATGAGAGTCTTCCTTGGTGAATAAATCATCAAGGCCATCTTCCACTTACCCTATAAAAAAAAAAGTACATAACAATGCATCCTTCATCTAAACACTTACCTCACTGTTGTTCAAAATCAGCAAACACAGGGTATCTGCCTTATTGCAATGAGGTATGTACTGAGGTTCAAGTTTTAGCAGCTGTATGACTTAAATGCAGTCCAAACCACCTATTCCTAACCATGTGGGTGTTAGGCTACTGTAAGCGATAATAATGTCACAGAGAAGAAACACACTAATGTGATTAGCACACGAGCATTACTTTCAAGCAGACGTAGTGCTAGGGGACCCCTAGCTAGGCCGACAGTATCAAAACCAATTTTTCATAGAGTCCATTCTACAAGAATGACTTGAAGATCCACTGACAACTACAGAAAGCAGAGAATCTGATGTTACTACCCTGAATCAATCCATTGGAGGATCTATGAATTGGGTGTCACAATCCATTGGAGGATCTATGAATTGGGTGTCAGATCGCATAGAAAGTATGTGGAATGGCAAGGTGAGCTATATAGGCTGTTAAGTGAATCTCACTATGTTCCATTACTAGAGAGCTGGTCAGCATCTTCTGGCAGGATATTGCATAATACAGTCAACTGTGCTCTCCCAGCATTGCATGTGGCTTTGGGTCACAGTGTGGATTATCTGTAAAACGAAACAAATAGGGGAAAGGCAAGAATCATCAAGACTATCACAGACCTTATGGAAAAAATGAATACTAGTAAGCCTGTACACAGGCACGACTTTTCACATATGCCCATCTACTAAAGATTGCACAGATCCTAAAGTAACATGGCCGGTCCTGCCAATTGGTAAAATCCATCCTTCAATGTTGAGCAAAGTCGCAAAAGAGATCCAGCTTGATTCAGTCTGTTTTATTTTCTAAGCTTAAAGACATAGAACCTAGAATCTAGTACCAAACAGCACTTCCAGTCCTTCAGAGATTTCCTTTAAGTCCTGAAACTACAAGTTCCTAAGATGGTCTGCCACAAGGTTCTATCCAGCTCAAGGCTGTGCTATTACAGACACATGAGGGAGTACTAGTATCAGAACCACTGACTACTGTACCACTGATAAGTCTGAGGACTGAGGAAATGTACAGACTTACATTAAGGAAACCCAACATTCCGCCAGGTATTTCTCCTAGCAGTACAAAGCTGAAAACTATCACTGCTCTCTACCTATCTGAGCAGTTCAAAAGTCACAGCAGGCAGAGAGGGGGCTGGGGGAGATCCTAAGGGATCAACCAAAACATCACAATAGTTCTGTCCTTGGTCTGTGGCTCTGCTAATTCAAAAATAAATGACATTTGATAACTGTCAACACTTGGACCTACACATACTAAAAAATCCAATTTCCCTTGCCCTGCCATTTGTTTCTTCCCGTGTCCCCCTGCCCTGTGCTTTTTAATGTCACCATCATCCTATCCTCCTGGTTGCCCAGGCTCATAAACTCTGAATCATGTTCAAAGCCTCTCTTCTCTTCCTTTTACTTCCACCAGCAATCAGAGTTTGTTTGATTTTTTTGTTGTTGTTCTGCAATGCCTTTTTACTCACACGCAGTCTAACTTCATGTCTTCACCCCAAAGCTATCCCAGCCATCTTTATACTTGATCCAAATTATGTAAACTAACATGTCTTCGCCTCCTTTCTCCTAAATTTGATACAGTTGGGAATAGGTGAAGAAGGGGAGGGGGATAGTCTTATACCTGTGATCAAATTTCATAGCCATTCCAACAGAGCGGTTGAACAAACTTTTCCTGAGCACAAGAATAGCTAGGCGCAGAGCCAAGAAAAGAAGAGGCAATGATGAAAGCCAAAAAACAGGTGAGCTGCAATCTTTCCACTCCTACACAAAACCTGGCCCTAGAGTACAAGTCCTTGCATATGCTGATAACTTCTTCCAATTCTTAATTTTGCAATGTTCCTATATTCACAAACTCTGCCCCTGGGGTGGCTTTCCCACTTTCCAGTGCCAGTTTTCCTACTGTCCTCCTAACCTTAAGCTGAGCTGGTTGCTCCTAGCTAGACGCTCTTCTTCCAATTCATCTGACACTCTAGAGAACTCTTCTGCTAATACTGTTCTCTTCTTAATGCAAGAAACCATAACCAGATGCCAAATCTCTTATCCAGCCTTCCCAGAGAGTTCTCAACACAAAGGCTACTTTTGATTTCCTTGAAGTTTTATGATCTTAGAGACCAGAGCAAGGGGAGTGGTAGTAAGAATGCTGACAGTGCAAGTTGCTGACTGAAGACAGCTGCTGGGAATCCCCAAGTACTGTGGCAAAGGGTGTGGTGGTGACAGCAACCGGTTTGAGAACAACCAAGTAAGACTTCAAGATCCACTGGTCATACAGACTCTTTGCCAATAATCACTGTACCTTCGGCATTTAAAAACCTGGTTCAAGCTATCCCTCCCAAAAGCCTTCTTCATGATCACTCTCCTTTATCCCATGTCATGTCCACATGTATGTATTTTATCTGCATCTCATTAATTTATAATCATGTATAGGTTGCTCTGTATTTTGAGCAACTTCAATATTTTTGTCATATCTTGAACAAGACTGTAAGCTCTGTGAGGATAGGACTATTTCTCCTTTTTCTCCAGTTTCCAACCATTGAACTCGGTATAATGCATATGCTTTTGAAAAACTGGGTTTTTTTTTTCCAGTGACATATAATTTCCACTCAGCTATTCAACACCAACATTTTTTAAGGTTGAGCAAGTTTGAAAGTATGATATATTAAAAGCTGGAGAAAATACACCTACACTGGATACAAAAGATGCCACTTATAGTTGGCCCAAACATAAAATATACTCCAATCAGCTATACTATTTCATTATATATATATTTTTTCCACTGGGTTCTTTTCTTTGTATGTACTACATAAGCTTATGGGTCAATTTTGCTCTTAGCAACGCTAACTGCAGAAGCTCAACTCTAAATAAGTTTACTGTTGGGAATCTACTCTTCCCACCTACACAACCACTGGCTTCCCACACTGTCTCCAGTGTCCTGTGAGCAACTGCCCAATTACTGATTGTGGAAAGACAGCTTACACATTGAAGGTCTATTCTTGGCAGCCACTGGGTTTTACTGCTGGTACTCACTTAGCTTAGCTTAATGGATTCAGAACAGTATCAAAAAGAGACATTATTACACAAGTTTGAAAAAGAGACTATTTAAGAAAATTTAAATGTAAAAGCCCTGGTCATTGTGCTGCTTTGTAACAGGCAAGCATGTGTGACATCGAGAGTACAGAATAACGCCTATTGAAATCAGGACAACTTGGGAACTTTGACTAATCTCATTACACAAGTTTTTAGCATTTCACACTTATAAATTCTCCAAAAGTAAAATTATCTATCAATGGGAACGTAACTGACTTCAAAAATATACTCCATAGCAGTTAAACATTTTAGGGTTTATAACACAAACTTAGTTTCAAAATGCATACGGCTTTAAAAAGACAATGTGAATGTTACTATGTTTCTTAGAAACACATACTTAGAGAAACACTCATGCATGGGTTAATAGAGATTTTTCACTTTTTCAGTAGTAGTCTTTCTTCCCATCGGACTGAGAGATCCTAGCAGAGATTCTTTCTTGGCTGTCACCCATTAACTGAGACCTGAATGCAGCACAAACACAATTCATAAGCAAGAAAAATTAGGGGCTAGATTGGTACTCTCTTTGGCTATGGTGGGGGGGAGAAGATAAAATAAGCATCAAGTATTTCTTTTCTATTTTGCCCTATATGCAAGGAATAAAAAAAAAAGTTTGTAATTTATATTTCTACATCCTTCCATCTCAGTCATTGACAAATTTTACAGCATAAATGACAACTGGGGACATGCCTACCTTCTTTTTTAGCAGTAAAATAGGATATCAGATTGTCCTATCGTGGGAATGAACATTATTGAAAAACAACTGTATTATACTTGGATAAGGCTCAGCAATTTCTGAGACAATGTCTTTTCTTAAGAAAAACTATGGGGTGGCACCTGTGGCTCAGTGAGTAGGGCACCGGCCCCATATAGTGGAGGTGGTGGGTTCAAACCCGGCCCTGGCCAAAAACTAAAATAAAAAAAGAAAAGAAAAGAAAAACTATGCGTAGTAACCAGGGAAGGGAACATTCTGTTACTGTGCATGAGGAAATCCATCTCGGCCTAGTCGCATCATCTGCAATAAACAAATGCATCTTCTGACTATTCTGGTCAGTCTTCATCAAAAACGACATAATAGATATATATATATAATAGCTGGTATTTAAAATGTTGCTTTAATATCACCTTAACCTGAGCTCCATTATCAAATCATCTTTTCAACAGTGCAATAGGATTGCTGCTGTTCTGGTGAAACAAAATGCCTATTCCCCTAACACAACCCAAGTCCTCCCAAGTATGCCGAAAACCAGTAATTGGCTGGCCAGATGATGAAGAGTTAACTGTAAACACCTGATCAGAATCTTCAAGATCTGCACATCCAGGAGTAGATTAAAAATACATTTTATTCATCGCAATAGAAAACCACGCGTATTGATGTGTAATAGTAGAATCTGTTACAGGCCATGGTCTATACAGAATGTAGTATTACATTAACTTCAAAGGTGGTGAGATGATTAAAATGAAAACGTTCGTGGGACATGACATGTAACACAGCATTAAAGATATAAGACTAAATAAGGCCAGTGCCTTAGTAGGACCCTTTTATATTTCTCTGTTAATAAGGGAAATTCTTAAAATGAAATCCAGCAAGCATAAGCATAAATAAAAGCTTTTAAAATCTTTTCACGTTATTTAATGAGCTAATCATAAAAGCATTTAATGGGAACAAAAGGGGGCTTTACTTATTACAATCAATATAATTCACTTTAAGACATCACATTCGTGCTACTTTTAAGTCCTAAAATGTACCCTTACATTTAACAAGTTCTGGAAAAGGATCTAAGAAAAGTCATGCCATAGGTTTCCAAAAGTCACCCCTCACCTCAACCTCAGACTCTTATGCTCTGGCAGTAAGTCTCCCCACTGCTAAATTAGAATGACTATGATAAAGGATAAGGACATAGAAGCAGGAAGTTTCAGACTGGACACTGGCAGCAAAAACAGCCATTCCCTTACAGTTGCTCAAGTACCTATTCAGGTCCTCACTTCTCTCCAACCCAGTGGCTGTCTACGTGTGGTCCTGGGAACTGTAGCATCAGCATCACCAAGGAACTTGTTAGCAATGCAAATTCACAGCCCCACCCCATGTCGACTGAAACAGAAACTCTGGGAAAGAGGCCCAGCAATTTGTGTTTTAACAAGCACTACAGGAGATTATGAGGTAAAGTTTGAGAACCAGTCCTCCACGAACTGTAATGTGCATAAAAATCACCTGCGGAGCTTGTTAAAATGCAGATTCTAATTCAGCAGGTCTGAGGTGGGGCCTGGGAGCCTACGTTTCCAACAAGCTCCCAGGCGATGTCTCCTGCAGACCACACTGCAAGTGTTTCCCAAATCGGTTGCTTATTGACATTACCCACAGTGCTCAAACGCTACGGATTCCAAAGCACCGCCCCATACCAAATTAATCCAAATCTCAAAAGAAATACGTGGACTGTAACTGGTGGTTTGCCACTCCGGCTGCACATTAAAAATCACCTGGGGAGCTTTTACTAATTGTGATTCTCAGGCCCCCATCCTGGACAAATTAAATCAGAATCTCTGGGAGCTGGGACTCAGGCATGCAAGCAGCCACGATTGAGAACGACAATTCTGCAGTCTAACTGGCTCAACACCTGGCACAGTGGCTTCCTTTATAGTAGCAAACAGGTTCCTATAAAATGGCTCTCTGGGCTCTCCCTGGCACATAAATCCAAGAGTTTTGATGTTGAATAGTAAAATACACCTAAGGTTATATTTTTCTTCTATCTTGGACCATATTTCTGTGGGCAAACCCTGCCTGTACCATGCTAATCTGCAATGGGGTGGGCACTCAAAAAACAGCAACAGTGAAGAATCTGTGTTCATACCTTGACATTACCCCAACCCTGAAGCACATAGATCACTAGAAATTTCTAATAACCTTTCAGAGTAGAAGTGTAACTGATGGATCCATAACTTCTCAAGCTATAAAAAGCAGATTTCACCTGTTACAGCCATTCTAAGAGAAAGGTCCTGGGAAGGGATGAAAACTGTGCTTTTCACATATAAAAATGTGAAACTGTCAAAAGCACATCTTCTGAGGGACAAGGACAGGACCTGAAACACACTGCTCATTGCAAGATACCAATAACTTTGAAGGAAAGAAATCCCAGTGTGTCTATTTATGTCTCATGGTTCCTAGAATAAAGCCACACTAATATACTAAGTACACATTCCTGTTAAATATGTCAAACAAAGAAAAATGTGTAGTGCTTACTGAGGCACCATCAAATGATTACAGCTATTTCTCTCCCATAATCAATAAATTTTCCTGAATTTTCCAGAGTACACCTCAAAAATGAATTCAAGATAAAGGAAAATAAGACACAGTCCTCTTTCCACGTAAGTGAAATTTCACTCCCCACTTGGTCACACTGTATCTACTCTGGTTGTTTC
This sequence comes from Galagoides demidoff, assembly GCA_963574575.1. Lineage (NCBI taxonomy): Eukaryota > Metazoa > Chordata > Mammalia > Primates > Galagidae > Galagoides > Galagoides demidoff. The sequence goes on from CAUYQV010101345.1 coordinate 16,549, forward strand.
ATAGAATACTATGCCATAGATTCAAGTCCTGCTAAGTGACAGTGTTATTCTCCCACCACTGTTTCAAAAATACCCACAGTAGTCAACAATGTGTCTCATTTATCTGTTTGATTCTATGAAAAAGAAATCCAGCACCTGGGGTATTAGAGAACAATACCTAAATATGTGGGCAAACTGAAATACTTTAAAATGATGTTTTCAAAAGCATTTTCTGTATGAACTGGTCAAACCTACTTTCCTTTTAAAAATTCTTGGTATAGTCATTGAGTTAACCCAAACTCACTTTAAAACGTGTGAAAATAGCACCTCCTGAAAGTGTGTTCTCATATGCTTTGGAGCAATGGAGCGTGAATACTAAAACAGCCTTTGCCAAACTCATGTAACAACTCAAGAACTAAACAGGAGTGAATTTTTGCAGTCCCATGACTTTGCAGAGCCAAGATAAGTTTCATCCCAGGACTAACTTCAATATATCACAGACATCCAAGAAAAAGGCAGAAAAGTCACAAATAAGTGACTCAAGACAATAAATATTTCGTAGATTTTTTTTTAACATGGCAGTCTTTTCAAAATGAATTTTACTTCTTAACCAAAAGAATAAATTGGCTAAGCAAAGGTGTGGACTTAGGATGTAAGCTTCTAGAATTATCACTGGGAAATTAATAAAAATATTTAATTTATTTGACAAACTGCCTGCCTGCATGCCCTTTCATGCATTTCTCATGAGCCAATGCCCAAAGATGAACTGAGTCTAAAAGAAAATGCACAGACCACAGAAGAGTCGCACAAAGTTAAAGACATTTGAAGTACCAAAGCCAAAGAAAACAAACAATACAAATGCACAATTTCCAGGACACTTTATTATAATTTCCACTTTACATATTAATTGAATATTTTTAGTCTGCGCAGAAGTGTTATACTTATGCAGGAGTAGTCCAGTCCTCCAGTCTTGCAAAATGAAAAGAAACAGTTTAAAAGAACATCAATTCAGGTGCTTATGATATAGAGGACAAGGGGCACTTGTCTTAGCCAGAAAAAGGGCTGATGCCCTTCAGGACTAGTTTCACTGAAAATTTTCTGTATTATTTTTCTTGTTGATGCTAAGTACTCATAAACAATGTTCCCTTTTCTCATTCTGCCCTCTCTTGGTCTTTACATTCTGTGTAGCATTTAACTCAAAAAGTCAGTTTACACTCAGTTTACACATTAAAAAAAAAAAAAACATATGCCCCATCTCCCACACATCCAAATGGACAGGGATTACAATTAACCTGGCTTTCAGCTGTTAACAGTGCTATTTTAAACAAGTTCTATCACACACTTGAAGGGTATAATAATTATAATGAAAGTACAAAGCCAAAGGAAACTATAAAAATTCCTACACATTTACTGTTGGATTGCTTTACTATTTTTTAAATCATTGAGTATAACACAGATTTCCTAAAAGTGAGATCGACATAAAAGCGAACGCACGTTTAACGTTCAAACTAACAGTGGCTCTGTGGGGACAGTTCTCTTTGAATGAGCTATTACCGAGAGACGGTGGAATGAAAAAAAAGGTCTCACTCTTCAAATGTGAGGAAGCCGGCGGTGCGCTCGCTTCACTAGAAACACATTTTAATGGGTAAGCTCAGATAAAAATAGGTAGTAAGGGAAAATGTGTTTTAAAAAGCCTCCCCGCTTCCCAGGGCACAAGGAAACTCGGAGGAAAATGATGGGTAACCTTATAAGCTCCGGAGCTAAGTTCCATCACTAGCAGAACAGAAGTTGGGTAGTTACTATTTTTCACCCTTCAATGGGATAGTAGCTTTCCAAGTGCAAGGTACGCGGGGCAGGAATACTGGCGGGGCTTTCAGTTGAGTAAAGGGAAACCAAAGTGAGGAGAGGTCAATACCTTGAGTAATCCGTATCTCCAAAACCCGGGCGGGTGTCGGGGGGTAAGGGGTGGCTGAGTAGAGAAGGAAAGGGTCAAAACTCCTCCTCGAAGTTACCGCAAAGAGAAAGTGAACACTTCTGGGAACCACGGGGCCATCCCTTGCAGCAGCACCCTGCTCCAAGTGTGGGGTGCCTGCCTTGGTGGGTAGAAAGCCCAGAGGGGAGAAAGCCCAGGGTGCCCTTACTTAGGTCGAGCGGCTCCGGGCTCCGGGCACCGGGCAGCTAGAAGGGTAGGGGCAGCCGGCAGCGGGAGGCGGACTCGCACTTTCCCTCAACTCTGAGCCCCATCCCGAGCGCAAGGGAGAGGGCGGCGGAGGGCACGGTACTCACTAGGGCTCGTTGGTGAACCGGGGGGTCCGGGGCTGCTGGTATCCGTACAGGTGACAGTACAGCACATCGAAGCAAAAGCAGCACATCTCTGCTGACACCACCATCTTCCGGGAGCCCGGTGATGAGGACGAGGCGGTGGACGATAAGGAGGGCGAGGAAGAGGTGGCGGCGGCCGGGGTAGAAAGTAGGGTCCCCACTCCGCAGCTCGGAGGTGGCGACAGGGAGATCCCCCCGCCGCCGCCGCCGCAGCCCTGGGGGGGAGAGAGGGTACAGCCGCTGCCGCTACCTCCTCCGGTTAGACCTCCCAGCCCGTTAAGCCGCGTACCGGCGCCTCCTAGTCCCAGCTCCCCAGCTCGGCACTGGCTCTCTCCGCTGCAGTGGGAGGAGGAGGAGGCGCCACCACCGCCACCGGAGCCAGAGGGGGGCGAACTGGACAGTTTCTGCTTCTTCACCCCGCAGCAACCCGCCGCCATCTTGGAACAGTCTCCCCCACGCAACGTTTCCGACCCATAAGTGAGGCGAGCTGACGGCGGGGGCGAGCACGCTGCGGCCCCGACCGCCGGGGGCGCGCCAGGGGCTCGCGGGGCGCGCGCGCCGCTCCCCAACTCGGCTGCCCCGCGCGCGCCCCGCCTCGGCGCGCGCCCCACGCTGTCGCTGCTGGGCGCCTCGCGCCTGTCTCGCCCAACTCGCGGTTCTTTCGAGCCGCAGCCCCAGCCCCAATCCCCGAGGCAGCAGAGGATGGAAAACTGGAAGCCGATTAGAAAGGAAGGCAAAGGAAAGCAGAGGGAGACAGGGGCAAATGGGAGCAACAGGAGGAGGTGGGCATGCCTGGGGAGGAAAGAGGGAAAGGGAAACTAGTTACCGGGGGAGAAGAAAGGAGAAAGTCCAAAGTAAGCATCCAAGTCCCAAAGCAGAGCTCGATGACCTCCGCTGCATGGAGTGTTAGTGACACTTGAGCACAGTTAAGTGGAACCTGAGCCACCCGGCCTCAAATACACTGGTTTCTGAACCGTTGGAGTGTGAGCAAGCAGGTCTCGGACTCAACACCTGAGCCTGCCCTGCAAAGTATGACAAAGCAGTCGGGGTAATGGTCAGGCTGCGTTGTCTTTAATAGCAACCTAAGCAAACACCAGGGGTTTTCCCAGATTACGAAAGAAAAGCAATGCTCTTTCCTTTCTTCATCAACAAATATTCAAGCTCGATTAAATGTATGTATCTTGGACTTGTTTCCTTGACTTCCCGTCCTCGCTCCCTGAAAAAGTTTAAAAGCCAAAAATAAAATCCCTAACCAACATCTCAGCGATGCAATGATGTTAATTGTGTTTTGGGGGCTTGCAGTGGTGACTTCTTCGGGGTTTTGTTTTTGTTTTTTGGCTTGGGGTAAAAAACACTTAGAAACATCTGTACTGCGCAGATCTTAGAGATAAATAGGGCAGGTAGTGTACTTAGTCACGAGTTGAAAAGTTTCATTTAAGTATATAATTAGTTCTTAATATTCATTTTTTTAAATTTCTCAATTAAAAATGCTTCGTTATGTCACGCTGGGAGGCAGAGCCGGGTAGATTGCTTGAGCTCATGCATTTAAGACCAGCCAGAGCAAGAGCGAGACCCTGTCTCTAAAATTAGCCATGCGTTGGGGCAGGCGCGTGTAGTCCCAGCCACTGGGCAGGCTGACGCAAGAGGATCACTTGAGCCCAGGAATTTGAGGTTGCTGTGAGCTATGACGCTACAGCACTCTACCAGGGGCAACAAAGTGAGAGTCTGTGTCAAAAAAGAAATAATACTTGGATGTGTAACAAAAGTAATCCATGTAACCAGAAACATTTGCATCACCATAAAGTTTTGAAATAACAAAAAAAAAACATGCTTGGATGGATAAGGAGGCATGTAATTGAGTCAATTCCATTCTTGGCACCAAAGATGCAGCTTAATAAAAAAAAAAATCAACTGTTAGAATTCATAGAAGTGAACCTAATAAAAATGGAAAGTATAAGTTATTTGGATTGGACCTACACCATGCCAAAACATCTAGACAAAGTCAAGTATCTGAATATTTGGAAACTGAAGACTGATTTTTGTCACCTTTGATCTAAGTGTGTGGGATCTTGCAGACAGTGGGGGTTGTTCATTCCACTCAGGAAAAAAAAAGAAGCAAAAAGACAGTGATTCATTCAGCAAATATTGAGCCTTTGCGCTATACTATGTGCACAACACTGTACTTCTGTTGAAATCCAGAGTATACACAGGAAGTACGCTTCCCTCTCTCAAAAAGTTTATGGATTATGTCAGATATCTTGTCCATAATCAGATGAATAGCTACTATGTATCGAACATTTTTTAGGTACCCCGTACCATGCTTTAACTTACCCCATAATCCTGGCAAAATAATATCTTATTTGATCTTCACAGTTATGCTCTGAAATTGCTCATTTACAAATGAGGCAACTAAATCCCAGAAGTAGCTTGACCAACATCACACGCCTAGAAAGTGACATAGCCAAGATGGGAATATAGCATATCTGATTCTAAAAACCATGCCATTATGCTATACTGCTTCTCAATACTAATGCATTGTAACAAGGTTTGCAATGGACAAGAGAGTGACATTAGACTACAGTAAGTAGAACTGATTTTTTTTTTTTTGAGACGGAGCCTCAAGCTATCCCCCTGGGTAGAGTGCCATGGCATCACAGCTCATAGCAACCTCCAACTCCTGGGCTCAAGCCGCCTCCCAAGTAGCTGGGACCACAGGCGCCTGCCACAATGCCCGGCCATTTTTTGGTTGCAGCCATCATTGTTGTTTGGCGGGCCCGGGCTGGGGATTCGAACCCGCCACCTTAGGTGTATGTGGCTGGCGCCTTAGCCGATTGAGCCACAGGCGCAGAGCCAGTGGAACTGATGTTAAACAAAAATAAGAATGATTGCCTGGAAAGATTAAAAGACACTGAAATACGTTAACAAGGAAAGATGAGGAATCTTCTTCCAAAAATATTTATGAGATAGATCAACTGCCTGGGATGATTGCACCTTAAAGACAAAAGAGATAGCTTAATTGGCTTGCGATGTGTGACTTCATCCCCAAATCTCATCATAGCTAGAATTAACTTTATATTTGAGGCAAATAACAATTCCTTGTCAGCTACTAGTGAAGTCAAAAGGAAAAAAAAGCCTTAATTTTTTTTGGGGGGGGAGGTCTATGTTGCAGAGTAGAGAGCAGATTTTTTTTTTAAAGCACCACAATAACTAGCAGGCTATTAGGGTGTTTGTGTGTGTGTGTGCGTGTGTGTGATTTATCTGTAACTGTCACGATTTAGCTTTTAATTTGTTTGAGACTGGATTGAATACAGTAGCAGGCAAAAGGTACTGACTTACTTCCCACCCCACTAAAAAGTGATACTTCTAGAGTAGACAATCAGAGCCATTTAAACATCACACAACAGTTTAGCACAGGAAGCAAAGTAGGATACCATGGATGGCTGCTTCTGCTAGGGGAATTTAGGAAAGCAGAATGTAATCTCCCGATTTAGAATTTGGCCAGTAGACAAGAGTCTAACGCCCCTACTCTTGTGAAAATAGCAAGGAATCTTTAATAAGCACCAGTAGTCATGTCCTTAGTTCTGCACTTCATCTAAAAGACAAAGTTCTATCATGGCTATTGTGCCAGGCTAAGGGACCGATGCAATGGGAAACCCAAAGACAAGGACACCCCAGCTAAAGTGCAAAAATAACTTTTCCCCCAAGGATTGTTAACTCCAACTCCAAACCTCGCTAGCATAAAGAAGATAGACAAACCTAAATGTCATCGTTGCACAAAAGGCACCATTCCCTAACCACTAGGGGTTACTATCTAAGTACTTTGTTCTATTGGCTGGCTAAAAAGGGGTGGAGGAGGACACTAGCCTTTTTCTCTGTGTTCCCTTCTCCTGAGCATGGCTCATCTCCCATACTAATTTTGATCCTCAAGAAGCTTTATAAATGTGCTGGCAAGTAGTGGTGGTGGTGGTAATGCCTCCTTTTAGCCTTTGAGGAAATGCCTCTCCTGGCCTTGTTTGTTTACGTGCAAAGTCACCAGCATAGAAACGTATTTCATTCAAACACAAATGAAATTCACAGAACAAACTCTGTGAAAATGGGTTATTTTTTTTTTTACATCTATGCAAAGTGTACACTGGATAGGAAAACTGACCTTGCTTAGGATTCTCTTGACTTGAAATGTAAAGGTCAAAGTGTGACAGAGTACATGAGTTTCTACCCACTGCTGACACTGGAGTGCAGTGGTAATACCCTCCAGAGGAAACGTGAAGGTGCCTTCTGCTCTTTGTAACTGACTGTCAAGCTGTGAGCTAAAGATTCCATGTTTCTTTTAAATAATAATTAAAAAAAAGTAAATAAGCCATAGTCTCTTTGTGAACAAAACACATTCAAATTGTAAGCATTTCTGCTTCTCGGTTTTACCTCTTAAATTGCAATTAACTATGGTCAAATACTTGGTTTTACAACTGTGGAAAAACTACTGGAATCGAGCTCATGCATTGTCCTTACTAGGAGGTACCAGTAGAAATTACATTAAAACCAAATAGTTGCTGATTACATTATCATTGCCATAATTTATGCTCATATTTACAACATAGTTTTCATTGTAGAAAACAAGAATAATTATAATTTGCTGAGGTAGTGAACTTGATATTGCAAAATTATTTTCTTAGGTTACTGGGGGCATGGGTGAGATGAGGAAAATTCCCATAGTTCATTGAGAAAAGGCCTACCATTTATGCCCAAACAAGTGTTATTTTTATCTGGTGTCCTCAAACTTTCTCAACTGTCATCCTTGAACAACTGCAGAATGTAATATTCTTAGCACTGCTTTGATCTAACCTTGTACACATATAACACATAGTTGTGGTAGTGGAGGCGGTGATCAGTTCCCTTTCATATTTGAGGCAATGTGCGAGTAAATACTGAAATTCTTTACCTATTTTTCAGTTCAAATTGATCAGTCTTTGTTTTCCTAATTACAAACAGATCCTTGCCTCCTAAATCCTTTCTTTATCTAATAAACACAATTATGAGCCATGATCTGCTTTGTACTTTTTTCCAGTTGTTTCATTTATATCTTCTAGTGTCAACTGGAGTGCTTACTGAATGTTGTTTTACTACCTGTTTCCTTGGGACAAGGTTCTATAAACTCTAATAAGATTTAGATATGCTACTATCTACTCTGAATGTGGAAGTATTGATAAAGATAGCTCATTGTATATTGGAGAAGAAATCTTTTAGGGAGATCATCAAAAAGAGTATTTGGGGGGCAGTTAGAGGAGTTTTCAGCCACAAAAATACGAAGGTGTGTAGTGTAACTTAGAAAATCTTTACTTGACTATTTTTCTCTCTTCTCTTTTATTAAAAGAATTCTTCTACCAGCTTCTATGCATATCCTGGGGTGTGAACATTTATATACTCTAACTGACTGTGCCTAACCTCTAACTTATATAGGAAAACAACTATATTTTTAATTGTTTTAGTTATATGGTTTTCCTATAACTAATCTCATTGTGTCCTGGGGCACCTATCCCAGTTGGTTGGAAGCACAGATTGGGTAGGGTGAAGATTAACACTGTCAATTAAAATATAAAAGTCTATTCTGAATTAAAAGTCTCTTTTGTGCAAATATTAAAGTTCAAACTCATTCATGGCACCAAGGAATGGAAATCTGATCCCCATAACCTCTACTGGATCCTGGTTGAAGTGTATCTCATTTTGCCCCGCTATATCCACTGCTTAAATGTCTACAATTTACCGCTTATTCTCTCAGCACAAGTAATGCACAACGATTTTGTCAGGAAGCTCAGTTGTCTCTCTTTACTCACCATTCGAGTTTCCTACCCCAGATCCTAGTCTTGTGACTCACCCTCCAAACTTCACCCAGACCCAACCGTCCAGCCCCTGACTTTGGCTATCCACTCTGCGGCTTCTTCTTTCACCCCACACCACAGCAACTGCCTGGCAAATAGGCTGCTGCTTAATCCTCAGCTGCTTTCTGCATCCTCCACAAGATTCCACAAGGCTTTCTGGATTTTTTTTTTCATGCTTCTTAATGGGCCTTCTAAAACACCCAAGTTGCCATTTCTACTGCAGATACCTCATGGTAGCGCACATTTTCTCTAAGGGGCTTGAAATTTCCCATGCTACACTCTGCTCTGTGGTTCCCCCAGACTCTTTCTTCGTTTTTTTGAGATATTATTCATAAAACATACAATTCACCATTTAATTTCTACAATTCAATGGTCTTGCAGAATATTCATGCAGTTGCACAACCATTGACATGAGATATTTTGTAACACTTTTGCCACCCCCCAAAGAAACTCTATAACCATTAGCAGTTACTCTTCATTGCTTTCTACTCCCCGCACCCCCCAGGCAACCTCTATTCTCCTTTCTGTCTCTGTAGATTTACCTATTCAGAACATTTATATAGATATGCCACATTTTCTTTACCTATTCCCTAAGTGATTGACAATTGAGTGCTGGCACTTTTGAGTTATTATGAGTAATGCTACAATGAGCATTTACAAGTGTTTGTGTATATGTAAGGTGAGCAGATTTTAACCTTGGCAAAGCTGGACACCATTAACGGGGGGCGGGGCGGGGGCGGGGTCTGACAACAATGCAAACTTTGATAAGTAGTTCTCCATAATGACTTCTCAACAATTATTTGTTATTATTACAGTTTAACATTATAAAATTAACAAAAATAATATAATACTCATATCCTGGCAAAATAGCCACATGGAAGCCGAAAACCATATATTCCCTTACTGTTCTCCTGCCCTTTCCTGCATTCTTTCTAAAAATCAGGACTTTTTTAAAACACCGCGGGACGTGGGACAATTTGTTAAAAATCTGGACTGTCCCGCCAAACGCGGACGTCTGGTCACCCTGTGTGTGTGGGTTTTTTTATATATATTTATTTATTTTTTTTTTTTTTTTTTTAAAGAGACACAGTCTCACTTTATCGCCCTCAGTAAAGTGCCGTGGTGTCACAACTCATAGGAACCTCCAACTCCTGGGCTTCGGCGATTCTCGTGCCTCAGACTCCATTCAGAGTAGCTGGGACTACAGGAGCCTGCCACAATGCCTGGTTATTATTCTTGTTGCAGTTTGGCTGGGCTGGGTTTGAACCCGTCACCCTAGACATATGAGGCTGGCGCCCTACTCATTGAGCCACAGGCACCTCCCAGATGTAATTTTTGATTTTTCTTGAGTATATTCTTAGTGGTGGTTTTTTTTTTTTTTTTGAGACAGAGCCTCAAGCTATCCCCCTGGGTAGAGTGCTGTGAAATCATAGCTCACAGCAACCTCCAACTCCTGGGCTCAAGCAAGTCTCCTGCTTCAGCCTCCCAAGTAGCTGGGACCACAGGTGCCCGCCACAACGCCTGGCTAGTTTTTGGTTGCAGCTGTCATTGTTGTTTTGGCGGGCCCAGGCTGGATTTAAATCTGCCACCTTAGGTGTATGTGGCTGGCGCCTTAGCCACTTGAGCCACAGGCGCCAAACCTACTTAGTGGTGTTTTATACTGTTACACAATTGCTGGGATACATTGTAATTTCATGTTTAGTCTTTTCAAGAACTGTGAGACTCTTGCATAATGACCGCACCATTTTAGAATCCCACCTACATTTAATGAGGGTTCCACTTTTCCATACCTGTACTAAGACTTGATGATGATGATGATGATGATGATTATAGCTTACAGCTATCCTAATGGGTGTAAAGTGATATCTCATTGTAGTTTTAATCTGCATTTCTCTAGTGACTAAAAATGTTGAGCATCTTCTCGTACTTATTTGCCTTTTTTTTTTTTTTGGAGAAACGTCTGTTTAAATCCTTTGCCCATTTTTTCTAATTATTGAGTTATAAGTACTCTTTATATATTATGGCTACCAAGCCTAAATCAGGCATATTATTTTAAAAGATTTTCTTCCATTCTTTGAGTAGTCTTTTCATTATCTTCATGGTATCTTTTGAAGCAAGAAAATTTTTATTTTTGACATAACTCAATTTACCAATTTCTTCTTTTGTTGCTTATAATTTTGATAATATAGTAAAGAAACCATAGCCAAATATAAGATCCCAAAACTTGACACCTATATTTCCCTTTAAGATTTCTATAGTTTTAGCTCTTACATTTGGGTCTTTGATCCATTTTGACATAAATTTTATATATAGCAGAGGCAGTGATCCAAGTTCATTCTTTCATGTGTGGATAGACAGTTGCTTCAGCACCATTTGTTTAAAAGGCTCTTCCTTTTCCATTGAAATGTCCTGGTGCCCTTGTCAAAAACCAATAAAAAGTAAATGTAAGGATTGATTTCTGAACTCTCCGTTCTGTTCTGCTGATCTATATGTCTATCTTCATGCTAGCACCAACCCCACTATCTTGATTACTGTAACTTTACAGCAAGTTTTGGAAACAGAATTTGCTCACACTCCAAATTGTTCATCTTTTCTCAACATTGTATTTGGCTGTTCTGGGACCCCTGCATTTTCATGTGAATTTCAGAATCATCAATTTCTGCAAAGAAGCAAGGTATGATTTTCACAGAGTTTGCATTGAATATAGATCAACTTAGGTTGTACTGACTTCTCAGTGATATTAAATCTTTCAACCATGAATATAAGATTTTGATCACTTATTAAGTGATCTCAATTTTTTTCAATATTGTGTAGTTTTCTTTTCTTTCTTTCTTTCTTTTTTTTTTTTTTTGCAGTTTTTGGCTGGGGCTGGGTTTGAACCCGCCACCTCCGGCATATGGGGCTGGCACCCTACTCCTTTGAGCCACACACCACCTGTTGTGTAGTTTTCATAGTAAAATTTTTCACTTCTTTTGTTAAATTTATTCCTAAGTATTTTATTTTTTTGATGCTATCACAAATTGAGTCATTTTTTAAAATTTCAGTTTTAAATTATTCACTATATTTAAAAAGTGATTTGTCTACATTGATCTTATATCTTGCAACCTAGTTGCACTTATTCATTAGTCCTAATAGTTTCATTTTAGATATTTTTTAGGATTTTCTGTATACAAGATCATGTCATATGTGAATAATTTTACTTCTTCATTTTCACTCTGGATGCATTTATTTCTTGTCATCTTAAACCTAGTAGAACTGGTGGAAATAGATATTCTTGTTTCTGATCTTGGAGGGAAAGTCTTTTACTTTAGGTATGATGTTAGCTGTGGGCTTTTTATAGATGCCGTTTTTTAGCTGAGGAAGTTCCCTACTATTTCTACTTTGTTTTTATCATAACAGATTGAATTTTTGTCAAATGCCTTTTCTGTGTCTATTGAGAGGATAATGTAGTTTTTATCCCTTGCACTGTTAATATAGTATATTATATAAATTAATTTAGAGATATTTAAACCAAACTTCCAATCCTGGGATGAATCAGACTTGATAATAGTATGTAATCATTTTTTATATGTTGCTGGATCCATTTACTAGTATTTGTTTGATTATCTTTGCATCTATTTTGATAAGAGATATGGTCTGAGTTTACTTGTAATTTTTTTTTGTCTGATTTTGTTATCAGGATAATATTGGTTCATAAATAAGTTGGAAAGTTTCCTTCCTCTTTCTTTTTTTTGGAAGAATTTGAAAAGTATTTGGTATTAATTATTCTTTAAACGTGTGGTAGAATTTACTAGTGAAACTATTTGGTTCTACACTTTTCTTTGTTGGGAGTTATTTTTTTATTACTGACTCAATCTAGTTACTTGTTATAGATCTCTTAAGATTTTCTGTTTCTTCTTGAGTTTTGATAGTTTGTGTGTTTCTAGGAATTTGTCAATTTCCTTTAGGTTGTCTAATTTGTTGTCATACAATTACTCATAGTATTCTCTTGTAACCTTTTAAAATTTTTGTAAGGTCTATAGTAACGTCCTCTTCTTTTGTTTCTGATCTTGGTAACTTCAGACTCTACTCTTCTCTTCTCTTCTCCTTTTTCTTTTCCTTCTCCTCTCTCTCTCTGTCTCTCTCTGTCTCTCTAACTAAAGGCCTGTCAATTTGGCTATTCTTTTCAAAGAACCAACTTTTGGTTTTATTACTTTTCTCTATTATTTATCTATTCTGTAACTCATTTATATGTTTTAATCTTTCTTTCCTTATGTTTGCTTTGCATGTGATTGGTTCTTGTAGTTTCCTAGCAGGCAGGTTAGGTCACTGATTTGAATTATTTCTTCCTTTTTAATATAGGTGTTATAGGTATCAATTTCCATTTAGCTGTATCCTATAATTTTTGGTATGTTATGGTTGTGATTTTATTCGTCTCAGAGTATTTTCTAGTTTCCATTGTGAGTTTTTTGTCCTCTTGGTTATTTAGGAGTGTGTTTTTAATTTTCGCATATTTGTGAGTTTCCCAAATTTTCTTCTGTTATTTATTTCTGATTTCGTTACTTTGTAGTAGACAATATATTTTGTATGCTTTCAATTTCTTTTTAATTTTTTTAGGCTTGTTTTGTGGCCTATCATATGGTCTATCCTGGAGAATGTTACATGTGCACTTGAAAAGATTATATATTCTGCTATATATGTTGGGTCTAGTTGGTGTGTTATTCAAATCTTCTGTTTCCTTATTGATGTTCAAAAGTGGATCATGCATAGGCTTGATAAAGAATTTGGCTTTTATTCAAAGAGAAATGGGGATACACTGGAGGGTTTAATAAGATCAGTTCTGACACTATGAGGAGAATGTACTGGAGAAGAACAAATAAGAGATAAGGAGGCCAGTAAGAAAACCTATGTAACCCAGGATAGGTCTAGACCTAGATGGTAGCAGTTAAGATGAAAAGAGGGGAGAGATTCTATATATATAAATTTTGGAGATAGAGTCAACAAGATTTACTGGTGGATTTCTTGTTGAGTTAAGGAAAGGAAGGAATTCATTATAATGACTAGGTTTCTGGTTTAAGTGACTGAATAAGGACTGAATAAGTGGGAATGACATATTGAGATGGAGAGCATAAGGACATAAGAAAACCTGAGCAGGTTCAGAGGATATCAAGAGTTGTTGACATAAAAATTAATGTATCTGTTTAATATGAAAATGGAGAAGTCCAGTTGGTAACTAGACGTGTATGTCATGACCTCAGAGGAAAAGACTCAACTAGTGAAATCAATTTGGCTTTTAGCACATAGACAGTATAAGAAGCCATGGCCTAGAGATGCAATATAAAGAAAAAAGAGAAGATCAGGATTTGAAACTTGAGGGTAGCACAGTATTAGAATGAATCGGCCAAGGAAACTACAGTAGTCAATGAGGTAGGCAAAAGCCAACAGAGTATTGTGTTGCAATAGCCAAAGAAGAAAATCTTTTCAGAAGGAGTAGTAGTGAATAATGGTAAATGTTGCAAGGAGCACACATAACAGGAAGATAGGGAGGTATCTGTTAGATTTGGCAAAGTGGATGTTTCTGGTTGCAAGAACAAAGTGGATGTTTCTGGTTGCTTCCTTTGGAGTGTTGGGGGCAGAAGCCAGACTGAAGTGGGCTGAAGAGCGAATGGTGAGGAACTGCAGCTAGTCTGCACAGACAACTCTCTTGAAACATCTGGCTCCAAAGAAAACGGAGAAATGAGATAGTCGTTGGAGAGGAATGTTGGGTCAAAGGAGAGCTTTTATTTAATTAGGGATAACTTCTAGAGATATTTAAGTAGTCATTACTATCATTATTAGTATCATCTCTTTGATGGAAATAATTACAGTCATATAAGCAATTCTTGGACAAACACAAATACTGAGATCTCAAAAGCCTCAATGACTATTATCTTCTAGTCTCACAAATAGGAAGATCAATACAGTAAGATTGGCCAAGGAAGAAGGAAAACTGAGCTGACTGGAAGTGATGAGCACAGGAAGAAGGCAGGCAACAGCATACCTGAGTTTGGGTGCTGTTTATAGAGTGATGGTGTGAGAGAGTTGAAAGACAAAGAGGAAAGATATTAATTTTATAAGCCAGCCTCATGGTTCCAGTGAAAATTTTGATGTCATAGTATTTTTTTTTTTTTGAGATAGAGCCTCAAGCTGTCCCCCTGGGTAGAGTGCTGTAGCATCACAGCTCACAGCAACCTCCAACTCCTGGGCTCAAGCCAGTCTCCCAAGTAGCTGGGACCACAGGCACCCGCCACAACACCTGGCTATTTTTTTTGGTTGCAGCCATCATTGTTGTTTGGCGGGCCCAGGCTGGATTCAAACCCACCACCTTAGGTGTGTGTGGCTGGCTCCTTAGCCACTTGAGCCACAGGCGCCAAGTCAGATGTCGTAGTATTTTTACTGCTTCAACAAACTTTTGCTCTCCAGAATCACGACAGGGCCTAGTAATTGCTTTGGGCATTCCTCAGCTGGGGCTGTAGGAAACATCTATTCTTAGGTGTTTAGCATATCACCTGTTCATTGCACAACTTCAAGCAGGCTTAACCTTATTTTTCTTATCTCTTAAACTGCATATCAGTATGTACCTCATAAAACTGTTGTAAAGATTAAATACAAGAATGTGCCTAAAGTGCTTAGTGAGCTGGGCACAGCAACTCATGCCTGTAATCACAGCTACTTGGGAAGCTGAGGCAGGAGGATTGCTTGAGCCCAGGAGTGTGAGGTTGCAATGAATTGCACTGCATCCAGCTTGGGCAATAGAGTAAGACCCTGTCTCTTAAACAAAAAACCAAACAAACAAAACAGTGCCTGTCTCTTTAAAAAAAAAAAAAGTTCCTGTCTCTTTAAAAAAAAAAGTTCAGTTGGCCACACCTTTGGTTGGTAATCTTCCCTGAACACATTGAGAGGGTGGTAGCAGGATGAGGCATTACAAGTTACCTATTGGTTACAATATACACTGATCAGATGATTGCTACATTAAAAGCCCAGACTTCACCACTGTATAGTATATCCACATAACAAAAACCACTTGTACCTCCTAAATCTGTTGAAATAAAAAAGTAGGCTTGGCGCCTGTGGCTCAAGTGGCTAAGGCGCCAGCCACATACACCTAAGGTGGTGGGTTCAAATCCAGCCTGGGCCTACCAAACAACAATGACGGCTGCAACCAAAAAATTATCAGGCGTTGTGGCAGGCACCTGTGGTCCCAGCTACTTGGGAGGCTGAGGCA
This sequence comes from Galagoides demidoff, assembly GCA_963574575.1. NCBI lineage: Eukaryota > Metazoa > Chordata > Mammalia > Primates > Galagidae > Galagoides > Galagoides demidoff. Next base: position 31,966 of record CAUYQV010101345.1, read on the forward strand.
GGAGACTCGCTTGAGCCCAGGAGCTGGAGGTTGCTGTGAGCTGTGATGCCACAGCACTCTACCCAGGGGGACAACTTGAGGCTCCGTCTCAAAAAAAAAAAAAAAAAAAGGAAGAAAAAAGTAAAGTGTTTATCAGGGTGTCTGAACAGGTAGATGAAATGCTTTAAAAAGTTGACCCAAAGATGTAACAGTTTAATGAAACAAAACTCTATGTCTTATGTAACAGTTGTGAACAGGCATTCCTCCCCATTCCTCTCAGTAAGGCTCATTTCATAGGGTCATTCAAAGACCCAGACTAATTCAACTCTGTGACTTTGTCACCTCACGAGACTTGCTGCCATCCAGCTGGCAGAAGGGAATGCAGAGTGTGGAGGTATATTCCCTCTTTTGAGAAGCCCTGGCTGAATTGGATTCATACACACACACACACACACACACACACACACATGCACACATATATATATGGTTTTGTAATCTATTCTTTGAAATAACAGTTAATCATAGACATGTTCTTGTCTAATAAACACAGATCTATGTCATTTTCAGGAGTTCTGGTATATGCTATTTTAAAATTTTAAAAAAGCCCTTGCTGAAGTGGTATACATAACTTTTGTTCTCTTGCATTGCCTAAAAGTTAGTTCCATGGTTTCAGCTAACTGCATAGCAGCCTAGGAAATGTAATCTAGCTATTTAACTATTTGATAGATAAAGAAAAGGAGAACAGAATGGGAGGAGATGTGTCTGTGCTACACACCTCTGCTTCTTTAACTCTTAAATGGTAATAATGCTATTTTCTTTTGAGACAGAGTCTCACACTTTGTCATCCTTGGTAGAGTGCTGTAGTATCACAGCTCATAGCAACCTCAAACTCTTGAGCTTAAGCGATTCTCTTGCCTCTGCCTCCCAAGTAGCTGGGACTACAGATGTGCTATTTTCTTCGTAGGGTTATCATAAAGACTAAATAAGGTCATCTGTAAACATCTTTATCATACTGTCTGACACAAAGTAGTCATTCTATTAACCTCACCTATTATTATTATTGGGACCTTTTGGTCTAGAAATATTCCTCAAGCAATGGAATTTTTCCTAGGTGGCTTTTTTTTATTTAAATCGAATTTGATGGAGTGTCTACCATGTACCAGACACTGTGCTAAGGACTTATTGTGTAGTGTATTATTTTGCCCTCATAATAGCTCTCTGAGGGTGGTGTTATTATCATTTCAGTTTTACAGATGAGAAAATCAAGATTTAGATAGTCTAAGTAACTTGCCCAAGATCATACGGGTAGGAAGTGACAGAGCCACTACAAGACCAGTTCTGCCTGTTCTGCAAATCTCTTCCTAACTATGTTCTATACCAACCTGATGAAAGCTGTTTTCCTTTGACAAGGCTGCTTCTTTCATGACCTTCCTGAATGGAGCCGAGGCTTCTGACAACCCCATTATCCCTACAGGTTGAGCACCCCTAATTCAAAAATCAAAAATCTGAAATGCTCCAAAGTCAGAAAAGTTTTGAGTGCTGACATAATGCCACAGGTGGAAAATTCCACACCTGACTTCATGTGACAGGGTGCTGTCAAAATGCAGGTACACAACATAAGTTTATTCAGAGTCACCAAGGGAAAAATGACCCCAGCCCCCTTCAGTTCTGATATATCTTTTCTGCATATGTCCAGATTCCCCTCCACAAGGACACCCACAAGGGTAATAAAATGACACATGTGTAGGCCAGACATGCCAATGACAGGTTCCCTATGTTACCGTACATGGGCCAAGGTTACTGTATATACCCACAGGGGTATCTGCAGGCCAAGATCTATGTATATTACTCATTGTGTATTTGGTTATTCTCTTTCCTGTGGCACGAAGATATTATTGAAAATGTCAAAAAGGCCTGCAGACACTCCTGTGGATAACAGTGATAAGAAAAAGAAGAGGCATTTATGGGTATCTATAGCACAGAATGTCAAACTATTGGAGAAACTGGCAGTGGTGTGTGAAATGTCTCATAGAAGGGTGTAGTGTTGAGATGACCATCCATAACCTAAAGAAACAGAGGGATAAACTGTTGAAGTTTTGTGCTGAAAGTGATGAATGGAAGTTAGTGAACGATTTAAACAATTGTATAAAACTAAAAATGAAAATCTTGGTCATGTATTGAAAGAGTACATCCATCAGTGTCACAACAAACACACATGCCACTTAGTGACAGGCTAATCATGAAACAAGCAAAAATCAATTATAATGAACTGAAAATTAGAGAAAACTGTGACTATTCCGCAGGCTGGTTGGCACTGAATTTGTCAAGATTAGTAGTTGTAAAGCATTTGCTGATCATGAAGCAGAAAAGAAATTCATTGAGGCTCGTGGCACCTGTGGCTCAAGCAGCTAAGGCACCAGCCACATACACCTAAGGTGGTGGGTTCAAATCCAGCCCAGACCCGCCAAACAATGACAGCTGTAATCAAAAAATAGCCAGGCGTTGTGGCAGGTGCCTGTGGTCACAACTACTTGGGAGGCTGAGGCAGGAGACTTGCTTGAGCCCAGGAGTTGGAGGTTGCTGTGAGCTGTGATGTCACAGCACTCTACCCAGGAGGACAGCTTGAGGCTGTCTCAAAAAAAAAAAAAAAAAAAAAAAAGAAAGAAAGAAAGAAATTCATTGACTAGTTTGCCAAGGTTTTTGGTGATGAAAATTTGGTGCCAGAACACATTTATAATGCCTGATGAAATATCATTATTTTGGTGTTACTGCCCCATAAAGACACGGACTACAGTTTACACCATATGCTTTCCACCAAAAGTGACTTCATTAATTCAGCCATGTAACTAAGGTATCCTTACATCAATGAAGAGTAAATACAACATGTTCTTGACCAGTATGCTAGTCACAGAGAACAGAGGCAGGCATGTGGAAGGTCTTCAAAAGGCATTTAGCATGAAGGATGCCGCATATTCCATGGCCAACACTTGGAACATACTGACTAAAGACATTTTTGGGCATGCCTGGCACAAACTCTGGCCTGTGACTATCTCCAGTGATGATGATGACCAAGGTGATAACTTTGGAGGATTCCGTAACTCAAGTGAACAGAAAATGACGTCTGACCTTCCTATGTAGGCAAAATACATACTTTCAGAGTCCATCAGCAAGCTCGAAGGCATGTCATGGGGTTATGCCAGCCCTTTCTAATTTCTTGCTACTGTCATCTCCTGACCTCTAGATCATTCCCTTCTGTTTGTCAGGGATTCTTGCCCCCAGCTTAGAGTCTTCAGCTCCCTTACAAGCCTGAAGAACTTGAACGCCCATGGGGATGGGATGACTCTTCTACATCCTGACTTCAGAGTTCTTTTTTCTTTTTTTTTTTTTTTTTTTTTTGAGACGGAGCCTCAAGCTATCCTCCTGGGTAGAGTGTCATGGCATCACAGCTCATAGCAACCTCCAACTCCTGGGCTCAAGCGAGTCTCCTGCCTCCGCCTCCCAAGTAGCTGGGACCACAGGCGCCCGCCACAACGCCCGGCCATTTTTTGGTTGCAGCCA
>CAUYQV010101348.1:0-10164 GCA_963574575.1 Galagoides demidoff
GGTCCCAGCTACTTGGGAGGCGGAGGCAGGAGACTCGCTTGAGCCCAGGAGTTGGAGGTTGCTGTGAGCTGTGATGCCATGGCACTCTACCCAGGGGGATAGCTTGAGGCTCCGTCTCAAAAAAAAAAAAAAAAAGAAAAAGAGAAATAGCTAGGTGGCCTGGAAGGCTGGGCAGAGCTAGTGGGGAGAGGAAGGGGAGGAGTGTAGGGAGGGGACCAACCACTCAGGGCCAAATTGGTTTAGACAAGAGACAGCACCTAGGAGGAGACAGTGGCTGGATTCAGGGTCACCTGCCAGCCCTGCTGCAGAAAGGTGTATGGGAGGAGGAAAAGAAATTGAAGGTGACCACTAAGTTTTTGTCTTAAACCCCAAGAGAGGAGGGGAACCAGGTACATCTGGCATCACCCACTGTGCCAGACCCTTCCCAAGTTACTGACCTCATAGGTGGGGACTCTGGTCAGTGGGAATCTGGCGGGGTACCAGAACCCCTGATACCTCTCTTTCTTTCTTGCAGACCCCGGTCGGCACACCCAAAGGTAGGGCTTCTGGAAGGGATGTGTGGGGTCTTGGCGCCCTCTGGTGGCCTGAGTGGGATGGTAGGGTGGGGAGGGCACCCAAAGAGTAACTGTTGTTACTAATGAATAACAATAATAGCAACAATGATTCATTGTTGTTATTACTCTTCTTGACCCCTGGGTTTGGGCCTGGGTCATGCCAGCATTTTTCATCATCATACACACTTGCAAATATTTCACATCTCAATGACGTTTAAATATATGTTCTTGCCAAGCATAGTGTCTCATATTTGTAATCCCAGCACTTGGGAGGCCAAGGTGGGTGGATTGCCTGAGCTCACAGGTTCAAGACCAGCCTGAGCCAGAGCGAGACCTCATCTCTAAAACTACCGGTAGCTGGGCATTGTGGTGGGTGCCTGTTGTCCCAGCTACTTGAGAGGGTAAGGCAAGGGAATGGTTTAAGCCCAAGAGTTTGAGGTTGCTGTGAGCTGTGACCCCACAGTACTCTGCTGAGGGTGACAAAGTGAGACTGTCTCAAAAATAAATAAATAAATAAATGTTCTTACCTGGGGTTGGGGCTCACACCTGTAATCTTAGCACTTTGGGAGGCTGAGATGACTGGATGGTTAGAGCTCAGGAGTTCAAGACCAGCCTGAGCAAGAGTGAGACCCCATCTCTATTAAAAAAAAAAAAATAGAGGGCAGCCGTCTGTGGCTCAAAGGAGTAGGGTGCCAGCCCCATATGCCAGAGGTTAGGTTCAAACCCAGCCCTGGCCAAACATTGCAAAAAAAAAAAAAAAAAAAGATTAACTAGGTGTTGTGGTGAACACCTGTAGTCCCACGTACTTCGGAGGCTAAGGCAAGGGGTTTCCTTGAGTCCAAGAATTTGAGGTTGCTGTGAGATAGGCTGGTGCCGTGGCACTCTACCCAGGGTGACAGAGTAAGACTCTGTCTCTAAATAAATAAATATTCTTTTCTGGAACAATAATTGTTTCCAAATATATGTATACATATATACCAGCCTAGACAGCATAGTGGGAACACATTTCTACAAAAGTTAAAAAAAAATAGTGTGGGCAGCACCTGTGCTCAGTGGGTAGGGCACCAGCCCCATATACCAAGGGTGGCTGGTTCAAACCCTGCCCCAGCCAAACTTCAACAACAAAAAAAATAGCCAGGTGTTGTGGTGGGCGCCTGTAGTCCCAGCTACTCAAGAGTCTGAGGCAAGAGAATTACCTGAGCCCAGGAGTTGGAGATTGCTGTGAGTTGTGACGCCATGGCAGTCTGCCAAGGGTGATAAAGTGAGACTCTGTCTCTTAAAAAAAAAAAATTAGCCAAACAAGGTTGTGCATACATGCAGTCCTAATTACTCTGGAGGCTGAGGCAGGAGGATTGTTTGAGTCCAGGAAACTGCAGTGACCTATGATGATACAACTGTACTCTAGCCTGGGTGACAGAATAAGACCTGTTCACACTACCCTGAGCAGGAGCAAGACCCCATCTATAAAAATAGCCAGGCATTGTGGCTGGTGCCTGTAGTCTCAGTTACTTGGGAGGCTAAGGCAAGAGGATCACTTGAGCCCAAGAGTTTGAGGTTGCTGTGAGCTATGATGATACTATACTACTCTATTCAGAGTGAAGGAATAAGACTCTGTCTCAAAGAAAAAAAGAAGAAATTTTAAAAGATAAGAAACATATGGGCCGGGCGCAGTGACTCATGCTTGTAATCCCAGCACTTGGGAGGCCAAAGCGGGTGGATTGCTTGAGCTCAGGAGTTCAAGCCTGGGCAAAAGCGAGACCCCCATCTCTAAAAAAATAGCCAGGCTATGTGGCAGGCACCTGTAGTCCTAGCTACTTGGGAGGCTGAGGCAAGAGAATCACTTAAGCCCAAGAATTTGAGGTTGCTATGAGCTGTGACACCACAGCACTCTACTGAAGGCAACAAAGTGAAACTATGTCTCAAAAAAAAAATGTATTCTTAGATATATACAATAGCTTATTACATATTTTGTTAAGTCTTTCAGCATAGTAAATTTTTTAAATATAAATTATATCTTTAAAATATACTTTAAACATGTGTGTTTGCACATCTAAAGCTCAGAAAGAGCCACCCACTGGAGTTGACAGTGGCGCCTGAAGTGTTTCTGGCCTGATTTATTGTGCATTAATAATTTATAGGGAAAGTGTCTCCTTCTCTTGCTGTAGAATTAAAAATTAATAATTTACAAAAAAACCACACAGGCCTCTCAGGGATTTTGTGAAAATCATTGGGCTGAGATATAAGAGTGGACTAAGGGGCTTGGTGTGTGTTTGGGGGTCCAGGTGCATGTGTATGTGTCTGGGTGGGGCTTGGGGAGTCTGGGTACATGTGTGTGAAAGGTTTTCAGGTGTCTGGGGGAGGGATCATCCCTCCTCTGATCTCTCTCTCTCTCCACCCTCTACCTCCTGCACAGAGAAGCGAGTTTCTAACACCCCGGTGAGGACAGTTGAAGGCTCCACCATGATGAAGGCAGGTGGGTTGGCTCCCAGGCTCTGACCTCTAAATCCAGTCACCATCCAGGGCTGTATCTCAGTCTGCGAGGGATACCTGGTGAGGTGGGGGTGACACACACCCACCCTCAGCAGTGTGGTGGTGGCTGTGATTATAGAGGTGGCGGCTGGACAAAGCTGGTGGCTCTGAACCTGGGCTGGGCCCTGGATACTCCCTCTGCTTTGGTGCCTTGGTCATGCACAGGCCCATGCTTCCCTGAGAAGGTGGGCCCTTACGCATGGAGGCTCTAATCTGATGCCCCTCACGCAGCTTTCATTCCACCTTAACCTCAAGGCTTGCTCCTGGCTCCTGGGTCCTGGGGAGGGGTGTGTGTGTTGGGGAGGTGCTCACGCCTGAACACACCTGAACATGCTCGCTGCAAATCCTACCTGCTCCACAGTCCTTGGGAAGCAGGATTGGCTGCCTTGGGAGAGAGAGTGCTCTGTCCCTGGAGGTAACCAAGCCAGTCCTTGGGATTGCTACTCTTCTAAGAAGCTGGGGGGAGTTGCAGTTAATGCTAAGCATCATGCAGTGCCCACAGTCAGGATTCAAGTCTCCTCTCTCTGAGTAACATGTGGTACCTTGAATTTCCCCACCAGACAGAGGGGTGGGACTGTACTTGCTGGCACAAAACAAGAGCAATAATGAAGATAAGCCATAACTGTTGTTACTGAAGTGAGTTGGAATAACAGAAAACCAAGGAAAGGATGTGAAGACAGATTCAGGGCTGGGTGGCCAGATTGTGACCATGCCATAGGGAGAGAGGGCCAGGTCTTCTCACAGTCTGTAACAGGTTTTGCCCCAGGTGACACAAAATGAAGGTAGCATTTCCAGGATGAGGGTGCCTTCAGGGCCTCTGTGATAGATTGGCCCTGGCTAACACCAAGGCCAAGTGCTCCATAGGTTGCCTCAGCCAGGACTTTGTGCAGTGTACAATCTTCTCAACTATGTGAGCAGCCCTAGACATAGATGTTTGGGTATGGAGGTGTTAAGCTGTGCAGGCACATGGGATTGAATAACATTCATTCATTCAAGTGCTTATTGAGCTCCTACTTTGTGCCAGGCACGGGGATCACAGCCTGAGGAAGCCTATGCAACTAACTTATGGAGAAGTCAGCTAGAGAGTAGGGAGCTGGAGGAAGGAAGCAATTTAAGTCAGAGGGCTCAGGGGAGGCCTAACTTAAGAGGTGGCATATAAGCAAAGACCCAAAGGAGGGAGCAAGACATCCAGATATCTGGAGGAAGGATGTTCCAGGCAGAAGGCACAGCCCATGCCTAGGCCCTGGGGCAGGACAGTGCCTGGCCTATTGGAGGCACAGTGAGACTGGAGCAGAATGAGGAGGGAGAAAAGGAAGAGAGGAGGACAGGGAGAAAGTAGGACAGGTCATATAGGGCCTGGTGGAAGGACTTTTCTGCCAAAGGAGGAGGGAGGGAGGAGCCATGAAGGGCTGTGGGCAGAGCAAGGATGAGCCCAACAGGTGCTCATAGGCGCCCTCTTGTGGCTTCACAGAGAACAGACCATGGGTAGTGTTGGGAGAGCAGGGCAGGGTGAGGGTGGGGGTCCACAGATGCCCAGGCCTGTCCTAGGAGGGGGTGCAGAGGGGCAAGTAGTAGGCCCTTCCGGTGTTCTGAAGATGGAGCCCCCTTCAGGTTATATGGATGGACAGGTTGTGGGCATGAGAGAGAGGGAGGAGGTAGGGAGGACAGAGCTGCTGGGATGGGGGCAGATAGGGAATGGGGTCTTCAGTGTAGTGAATGTGGGACTCCCGTGGGACTCGAATGGCAGGTGGTTGTGGGAAGGAGTCAAGTCCAGGGAGAGGTCAGTGGAGATGAGTAAGTGGGTGTTGTGGGCATGTGGTAAAGATTAGAGCCAAATCCTGGGTGAGGTCCCCAGCACAGAGTGGAGTCTGGGGCCCAAGCTGGAGGGCAGGAGGAGAGAACCAGGTGACCTTGGGCCTCAGCACTTGGCCTCTTCCTCTTTGAGCACACCTGGGACTGCAGCTGTTAGGACTCAAGTCTCTGTGTGGTTTTTGTGGTGATGATTTTTACAGTGCAGGAGCAAGATGCTGGCCTAACAGGTAGTGACAATTATCTTTCTTAAGTGGGAATTATTCATTCTTTGTGTTGACATAATTGACAGAAAAGAAATGTGATGGCTAGGTGTCTGTAGCTCAGTAGTTAGGGCCTCAGCCACATACACCGGGGCTGCCAGGTTTGAACCCGGCCAGGGCCTGCTTAACAATGACAAGAACAACAAAAAATACCTGGGCATTGTGGCAGGTGCCTGTAGTCCCAGCTACTTGGGAGGCTGAGGCAGGAGAATTGCTTAAGACTAAGAGTTTGGGCTCAGTGCCTATAGCTCAGTGGGTAGGGCACCAGCCATGTACACTGGAGCTGGTGGGTTCGAATCCAGCCCAGGCCTGCCAAACAACAATGACAACTGCAACCCCCCCCCCAAAAAAATAGCTGGGTGTTGTGGCGGGTACATGTAGTCCCAGCTACTTGAGAGATTGAGGCAAGAGAATTGCTTAAGCCCAAAACCTTGGGCTGTGACGCTATGACACCACGGCATGACATAGTGAGACTCTGTCTCAAAAAAAATTAAGAAAGCCAGAAAAGGTAAGAGATGTAATGAATGTCCAGAGGGCCAGGAAGGCAGAGATAGGGCTGGGGCTATGGGTCTATAGACATGAATTTAAATCTTATGTGTGACACTGCGTGGAATAGGGCTTCCTTCTGATTCACTGTGGGCCTCTGAGAAAGCAGGAATAATGAGGGCTTTCCAGTTGGGAAAAGAACCTGGGATAGAACCTGGACTTGAGGGACCAGAAATTAGTGGCCTAGTGGAAGGGACAGTATGCTGAGGGTTGAGGGCCCAAGGATGGACCTTGAATGCCGAGCAAAGGAACTCAGACCAGACACTCTGGGCACTGTGGAACTGTGGAAGGTGTCAAGCTTGGGAGGGTCAGGTCAAGATGGTGCCACTGGCATCCCTAACCTGGCCCACCCCATTGCTGCTTGGCTCTGTGCTGCTGGCTGCCCCTTTCCTAGCTTGGTGGCAGCCCGGCGGGGGGCACGTGGGTGGGCGGGCTGTGGCATAACCCCATGACTCTTGTGCCAGCCATGTACTCAGTCGAGATCACTGTGGAGAAGGACAAGTTGACGGGGGAGACCCGGGTGCTGTCCAGCACCACGATGCTCCCTCGGGAGCCCCTCCCTCAGGGCATCAAAGTCTACGAAGATGAGACCAAAGGTATGAGAGCCCCTGCCCCTGCCCCTACCCCTGCCTCACCACAGCCTGAGCCAGAGGCCTGAGCACATGTGACCATGGCATGGACTTAGCTTCTGCCCTCATCCTTCTCTCTGGAGCTCATGAATAATTCATTCAAGTAATTATGATTGTGATAAAGGTTATATAAAATCTCAGAAACATACAGGGGGCCAAGAGGGGATCTCACAGGGCAGGGAGAAGGACAGGACAGGTATCTTAATGGAAATGAGGAGGAGCTCATAGGAGCACAGCAGGGGATGGGGAATAGCCACAGCACGTGCAAAGGTCCTGCGGTGGGGTAGAGTTTGCTGGGGCTGGTGTGGAGTAGAGGGAGGATCATGTCCAGAGGGCCTTGGGAAGCCTTGGGGTGTGGGGTTGAGCCCAGACTGCAGTGCAGAGTTCTGATTTGGTTTTAAGGGCTCCTTCTGGTGGCCAGGGCATGGTAGATGCCCACAAGGAAGCTGGGAATTCCAGAGGAGCAGGAGAGCCTTTGACAAAAGCCCCAGAGTGTTTCTCTCATTTTCTCTTGAGAGATAATTCATGAACCATAAAATTCAGCCTTATAAAATAGATGATTTAGTAGTTTTGGTATGTTTGAAATTGTACAACCATCACCTTTCTCTAATTCCAGAGCATTCTATCACCTAAAAAAGCAGCCCCATCCCCATCAGCAGTTAGGATTAGGGCCCCCCATCCTCTGGTAACCACAAATCCACATCCCATGTCTGTGAATCTGCCTGTTCTGCCCATTTCATATAAATGGAGTCACACACTGTGTGTCCTTCTGTGTCTGGCCTCTCTCACTGAGCACAGTGTCCCAAGGTCTGTCAACAGTACAGCCTGGATCAGAGCCGCCTCCTTTTATATGGCTGAATGATGTTCTATGATGTGGGTGGGCCATATTGGGTTTATCCATTTATCCTACAATGGACACTTAGGTTGTTGCTACCCCTTTTAACTTTGTAATGCTGTACAAGTTTTTGTGTAGGCATATATTTTTATTTTTATTGAGTGTCTACCTAGGAATGGAATTGCTGGATCATGTGGTGACTCTTGTGTTTAGCTGCTTCAGGAATCTCCAAACTGTTTTCCGTAGCAGCTGCACCATGTCACATTCCCATAAACAGTGGATGAGGGCCCCAGTTTCTCCACATCCTCCCCAGTACTTGCTATTGTCCATTATTATTGTTGCCATCCTAGTGGGTGTAAAGTGGTTTTGATTCCCAGAGCCTCGTGTCCTTAGAGGCAGCTTGGACCTCTGGAGTGTTCAGGATCCTATTAGAGGGGTCTCATCATAACCCAGCTTGGGGTGGTTTTGGGGTGTGGACTTGATTGAATCCTAGCTACTGTTCTCACTGTCCTGGGGCCTTGTCTTCTAGACAAGAATGACCACAAAGAGATTCATCACTGAGTCCACTTCTTTGCCTTAACGAGCCCCTGGGGATTCAGGACCTGCCAGACTGGACTCTGGTTGCTTAGCAATGGGAAGGTGATCCATTTCCATGGCAGCCAAAGGCTCTGATGCCTATCTTGGGGCAGCGGCCAGTAAACACTTACCTTGCTTTTGTGACCAAGACATAGCCCACCCTCTGGGCCTCCAGCCCAAAGTCACTAGTAGGTTCTGAAGCCTGTACAGGCTTCCCCAGGGATACGGAAACAGAGCACTTTCCTCCTGGCTTAAAGCTGGGGACAGAGTCCTTGTTTGAGAGGAGGTGAGTCCCTGAAGCTGCCTCTTGGGTCCCCACCACCACAACTAGCGTGGCCTGGGAAGCTGTGTTTCTAGAAGGAATTTGCAGGGCTATGATGTAGGGCTGGCATCAGACCATGGCTATGAGTCCTTCCAGAGTGCTGAAATCTCATTCTTAGACAGTACAGCATAGCTCGGGAAATGACAAATCAAAGAGAGATGAGTAAATGTGGAAAGATTGGGGAAACAATTTAACAAGATTGAGTGTGTAGGGAGAATGGGTGGAGGGAGAGTAATTGGTGGGACCACACCTATGGTGTATCTTATAAGGGTACATGTGAAATTTACACAATAACTAAGAAAATGCCATGACGGCTATGTTGACCAGTTTGATGAAAACATTTCAAATTTGGTGTGGTGCCTGTGGCTCAAAGGAGTAGGGCTCTGGCCCCATATGCCGGAAATGGCGGGTTCAAACCTAGCCCAGGCCAAAAACTGCAAAAAAAAAAAAAAAGAAAAAAAGAAAAAAAAATTTCAAATTGTATATAAAACCAGCACATTGTATCCCATGATTGCATTAATGTACACAGCTATAATTTAACAATAATAAAAAAAAGATTGAGTGTGTATATAAAACTCTACCCAAGGCTCAGCACCTGTGACTCAAGCGGCTAAGGCGCCAGCCACATATACCTGAGCTGGCAGGTTCAAATCCAGCCCCGGCCTGCCAAACAATGATGGCTGCAACCAAAAAATAGCCGAGTGTTGTGACGGGCACCTATAGTCCCAGCTACTTGGGAGGCTGAGGCAAGAGAATCGCTTGAGCCAGGAGTTGGAGGTTGCTATGAGCTGTGATGCCATGGCACTCTACCCAGGGTGACAGCTTGAGGCTCTGTCTCAAAAAAAAAAAAAAAAACAACTCTACCCAATTACAGGCAGGATGTTTCTAGGAGTGACTGTGTCCTAGGCTGCCAAGGAAGTTATGAGGACTACCATAAAGTTTATGTCTTATGATTTACTCCTTGAAATTAAAAAAAAAACAACAAAACACCCTTCTAGGCTGGGTGCTGTGGCTCACGCCTACAATCCTAACTATAGAAGACCAAGGCTGGTGGATTGCCTGAGCTCTCAGGTTCAAGGCCAGCCTGAGCCAGAGCTAGACCTCATCTCTAAAAGTAGCCAGGCATAGTGGTGGACACCTATAGTCCCAGTTGCTTGGGACGCTGAGGCAAGAGAATTGCTTGAGTCTAAGAGTTTGAGTTGCTATGAGCTATGATACCACAGCACTCTGCCAAGGATGACAAAGTGAAACTTGGTCTTAAAAAAAACAATAACAGGCTCGGCGCCTGTGGCTCATGTGGCTAAGGTGCCAGCCACATACACCTAAGTTGGCGGGTTCGAATCCAGCCTGGGCCCACCAAAACAACGATGATGGCTGCAACCAAAAAAAATATACATATAGCCAGGCCTTGTGGCAGGTGCCTGTAGTCCCAGCGACTTGGAAGGCGGAGGCAGGAAACTTGCTTGAGCCCAGGAGTTGGAGGTTGCTGTGAGCTGTGATGTCACAGCACTCTATCCAGGGGGACAGCTTGAGGCTCTGTCTAAAAAACAAAAACAAACAACAACAAAAAATAGTAACAGGGTGGTACCTGTGGCTCAGTGAGTAGGGCGCTGGCCCCATATACGCAGGGTAGTGGTTCAAACCCTGCCCTGGCCAAACTGCAACAAAAAAATAGCCGGGCGTTGTGCTGAGCGCCTGTTGTCTCAGCTACTCAGGAGACTAAGGCAAGAGAATCGCCTAAGCCCAGGAGTTGGAGGTTGCTGTGAGCTGTGTGATGCCATGGCATTCTACCAAGGGCAAGAAAGTGAGACTCTGTGTCTACAAAAAAATAAATAAATAAAAAATAACAACACCCTTCAAAATAAATCTTGGCTTAAAGCAACAACCAATCAAAATGGAAATTGTGAACTATATACACTCGAAAGAGAACATACCTAACTTGTGGCATGCAGTCAAAGCAAAACCCGGCTCGGCGCCTGTGGCTCAAGCGGCTAAGGCGCCAGCCACGTACACCTAAGGTGGCGGGTTCGAATCCCCAACCCAGGCCCGCCAAACAACAATGATGGCTGCAACCAAAAAATGGCCGGGCGTTGTGGCGGGC
>CAUYQV010101349.1:0-54112 GCA_963574575.1 Galagoides demidoff
GGTGCCTGTGGTCCCAGCTACCTGGGAGGCAGAGGCAGGAGACTCGCTTGAGCCCGGGAGTTGGAGGTTGCTATGAGCTGTGATGCCATGGCACTCTACCCAGGGGGATAGCTTGAGGCTCCGTCTCAAAAAAAAAAAAAAGGAATTATGTACCTAAAATCATACCCTTTAAAAACTCAGTTATATTGAATTTTACATAATTTATCCCTTTCTTAATATATAAATATTTTCTTATTCTTCCAGTAAAAATGAAATATTCCCTTTTGTTCTAATTTATGATTATTCAACTATGCTGACTCTATTTTTTAATCTTTGATTTTTGGCCCAGAATTTGTTTAAAATAAGCAATTTCTTGGTAACTGCCTAAAAATTCTAATCATTTTTATTGGGTTTATTTTAGTAGGCACACTAAAATAGACTATTTTAAAATATCTTTTTTCACTGAGGAAAGTAAAAAGAGGTTATATGTAGACTTGGAAACAATAATTTTATATTTACCAAATAACAGAAAATTTAAATAGAGAAAAACTGTAATACATAGAAAAAATAGAACTCAAAAATTCAATAAAATATTTTATCTTATTTATGCATTACTTCTAGTATATTGCATATATGTGGAAAATAACATGATTCTCTGTGATTTATTTTCCAAGGAAATTATTGCTTGATTTTATATTAACCAAGATAATATTACTATTTAATGCTCTGTATGACACCTCTTTATCTGGTCTCAATGGGATCACATTTTTTGGAATTTTGCTCAAATCCTGTGGATGTTTGTGTCTGTCGCCTATCAATGCTCATCCTCTATTGGATGTACTAACAGAACATTTTCCCAGAGCGAGGACCTTGGCATTATTCTCCCTCAAAACTGTCTTCCATTTTCATGGCTTCAGTCATAATCCATATGCCCACAATTCCTTATCTGAACATCTAACTCAAAAATTGTTTCCATATACAGTAACTTTAAAATGGCTTATGGCCACTTCTATTAATTATCAGAAATTTATGTCTTTGTTGGCTTTGTTTTGTCTTACAGCTTTTTTAAAAATTGTCATTCACTACTTCTTTTATCTGAGATAGTCATCTCTTTATAACATCATTTAGCTAATTTACATCCCTATTTCAAGTCTGAATAGTGAGGTCATGTTTTCAAAGATAATTTCCCTTATTTTTTTTCAATTGTTGCCTGTCCCATCATTTCCTTTTTTCTTACACTCTAACTTAGTTTAAGAACCTGTGTTATATGATTTCATAGCATCAGATACTTTTACATATTTATACAAGACTATAAACTCTTTGAAGGCTAAAGACACGTTTATCTTATTAATCTTGTTATCTGCAGAATATAGTATAGTGTAGAACATTTTCTATTCTCAATAACAGTTTACCATTTTGAGTTATTTTAAAGAGAATTTGCATAAGAGGATTTTTACCAATACAATAGTTGAGGTCTCTATGTGGGTCCCTCATTAGTCTTTAATGGCTCCCGAATTTGATTGCGTTCATATGTGAAAGTGGTATAAGATGATACATATGCATTTTTGCTGATTAACTACGATCATTCTGTTTATATGACCACATTTAAAATAGAGATAAAGGCCAAATTAGTATTTATCTGGCCTGCCACAACACCAATGTTGACTTATTGCCATAAATTTATTTCCCTAATAATCACCAATATCTAAAATCAGTAACTCTGAAAATATCTTACACAATGTGTCCAACAAAACTCTCAAGTCGTTCAACCAACATTTAGTCTTTACATTAATTTCACCATAAGTAAATAAGAATTCTTCTTCTAAATAAAATACAGAAGTTATGCCTTATCCCAAACTCTACCTAAAAGCCAATGAATACCTAATACTTTAAAAGCGGATTTTCGACATCCTGCATGTATATGTCTTTGTATCTGATTCAAAATAGATGAAAATCTGTGAACTGAAAGCTAAACTTGTCTTAGGCCTTTTGATACATCTGACAGGTATCAATCGTGGTGGTTATAATCCTACAATTTAACGTAGAAACAGGAAAAAAGTTTCAATTCCATCAGTTACTTAAGAAAATAACTTTCTATCAAGTGACAATTTTGGTTATTTATGCTTAAAGTGAAACTTGTTGAGAATCTGTAGACATTAAGACAAAAATAACAGCTTCATCTTCTCCATTCTCCCATCTGAAATCCTGCTATTATTATTCTCCAATTTGCCCACTTTCTCTCCTCTTCCCTTTAGATAGTTCTAAAATGCTACATTTGCCACTTAGTTTATGGGAGAGATACTTGGAGCCTCTTAGGAGGATTTATTTGTAAATGACTTGATTTAATTCCCTTATTCTACCTTTTGTCATGTTTATAGTTTAAATCAGTGTACGAGAGTTAAATAATTATATTAAAATGTGCCAAAATTTATCACATCATTAGAAATAATGATAAAAATGAAGTGAAAAAAAGAATTGACATATTTTTTCCATACCATGTGTTAAACAAACCAATCACTCTTTGTAAATGGACTTTAGATTTTGTGAAGCATACAAACAAAATGAAAATTTATATTAGTAGTGGGAGAAAATCGTGAAAATTAAATGATGGATAAATGAAGTATAATAAAATGATGGCGCCCGTTACTGTGAGATGTATCTTCTTTTCCATGTGTTTTGAATCCTTGATAATTTCAATTTCTAATTTATCTTTCAAAATAGTGATATGTGGTTCACTATATTTTCTAAATAAATGTAAACCTTAATTTTACAGTTGTATGCTGTATGACTTCTTATATTCAATAGCACTGAAACCCAAGAAGTCTACATGATTCCATGTCATCCAGTGTGATATAGTTGGCATTAAATTTAATATTGCATAAAATTTAGTAATTTGGACTTTTGCAGGATGTATTTTCTTCGTTCCTGATTTATTTTCACACTGCTTTTTATTTTGCAACATCATACCAGTTTGATAGATGTTCCGAGTTCTATCAATTTAAATTGTGCACATAGAATTTTAACAAAAATATTTCACTCAAACCCTGAAATTTTTCATTTTTATTTTTTAGATTCAGGAAAAAAATAAGTGTCTACTTTGTCCAGAAAACAAAGTACACTGAACTAGGCAATTTGAATTCACTGAAAGAAGTACAGTACAATAGTGGCACCACAGGACTTTTCATTACATAAGACATAACATAACTCTTACATATTTGGGGCTGAGACTAACATCATTGAGTTGAAAGAAGAGTTAATTGTGTCTGAAATTATCATTGAATGACTTCTGGGGTAGAAGAGGGACTTTTAGGCAGAAAATCAGTAAACATTAGAAAGAGGGAAGGAAGTGGACTCAGGCTCGAAGTAAAAGATATGTATGCCTGGTGAAGAGGGGGATGTGAAGACCAGACTTCCTATTGTGAAATGAGCTCATGAGGCTTAGCAGCCACTAAATATTTTTGAAGGCTGTGCAATATTTCACATTCATGTAAAGGCATGAATGATAGAAGATATTTCTAAGAGATGCCATGAAGACGAAAAAATAAAAACTGTGTGCTTATTTCAGTCATCCCTTGGGTATTTGTGATGAGAGCCAGGATTGAAATGATGTCAGTGAGAATAAGAACTAATTATTAGGAGATAGGTAGCAATTAAAGTATTGTCATGACACAGTGATAGATTTACATGAGACAAGAAAGGTAAACTCAAGCATTAATCTAGGTCCTATATATGTCATTAGTAGAACTATGACACCGAAAATAAATGAGACATATATGAGGAAGACTTTTGAGTCAGAAAATAAAAGATTAATTCAGTCTTAAGGGTTTCCCTCTTATATGTGCACAGTATCATCGTGCACTCAAAATCCTTAGAATATCTGATCTAGTACATTATTTGGATACACATAATAGTATACCTATATTCACTAGATGTAGTTAATTTCTCTAGTAAATATAATAGAAATATAAGTTACTTCTTGAAAAGCATGATCACTTCTGAACTTGGAGATAGTGAGTGGTGGTACATAGATTCTTTTG
The DNA here is from genome assembly GCA_963574575.1 of Galagoides demidoff. Taxonomy (NCBI): domain Eukaryota; kingdom Metazoa; phylum Chordata; class Mammalia; order Primates; family Galagidae; genus Galagoides; species Galagoides demidoff. Next base: position 4,017 of record CAUYQV010101349.1, read on the forward strand.
AATAGAAAAGCATATCAGTAAAGTATGTTACGGTAAATTGGGATGAATGAGATTAAAAAGCATTTGCTGTCTGAGGGATGCAATATTTGAGGAGCAGGTGAAAAACTGCTGGAGAAGGAGAAGTGCTTCAGTAGTCAGTCCACAGAGAAATTTTCCGTTTACAGTGGAGATAACTCATATTAAATATATAATATGCAATGTATTTGGTTTCCTTTTATGTATTTTCCCTAGAACCACTTGCCTAGCTTTGTTAGACTCTGTTAGATATTGAGCCTTCACACAGTACATTTGTCAGTGAGAGAAGTAGGAAAGATATTTTCTTTCTTTTTTTTTTTTTTTTTTTTGAGACAGAGCCACAAGCTATCCCCCTGGGTAGAGTGCCATGGCATCACAGCTCACAGCAACCTCCAACTCCTGGGCTCAAGCGAGTCTCCTGCCTCCACCTCCCAAGTAGCTGGGACCACAGGCGCCCACTACAATGCCCGGCCATTTTTTTTTTTTTTTTTTGGTTGCAGCCATCATTGTTGTTTGGCGGCCCGGGCTGGGGATTCGAACCCGCCACCTTAGGTGCACGTGGCTGGCACCTCAGCCGATTGAGCCACAGGTGCCAAGCCGGAAAGATATTTTCAAAGTTATTAATAAATGATGAGAAGAGCAATATTCCTTTAGTGGTAGGAAAGATGTTCTGGTTTGTTTCTCTTTCCCTAAGTTACTGCTAAATAAGAAACTCCATAGGGAATGTAGTCCTGGGATAAAGCAACTTCTATGCCCCCCCCCAAATTTATATTCATGTATTCCTGATCTCTTGATTAAGATGGTAATTTCCCTTGTATACAAACTGTATGACCTGATGTCATGCAGTGCATATATTTTATGAATTCATATGTAAGGCTTACTTGGAGACAGGCACTGCTAGAAGCACCTTATCAATATTTGAATTCACTAGCAACATCCTGAGATAGGTTCTACTATTTTCACCACTTTCAGTTGAGGACAAGGAACAGAGGAAGGTGCAGGATCCTTCTGAGTCACATAGCTAGTCAGAGTTACCTTACCTGAATTTGTCCTTCTTAGCGAGTATAATGTGACGTATCTATACCTGCAAGAATTCAGGTGTTCCCACTGTCCTAAGGAGACATCCTTAACACTTCTTAGCTTACCTTCAAAAAGAGAGTAGCAGAGTTGAAATCAGGGATGATTCTAGCAGAGACTTCCATGCTTTTCATACATAACAACAATCCACATATTCTGAGAACTGGATTCATTTTACTTTCATTGAAATAAGACTAAGCAGGTATAAGTAACAAACTCAACCCTTGTTCATTGCTGTGAAATATTATCTTTTTTTCTTTTTTTGAGACAGAGCCTCAGGTGTATGTGGCTGGCACCTTAAGCCATTGAGCCACAGGTGCCAAGCAATGAAATATTTTCCCTACAATTTATTATGTGCAACAACTTTTGGTTTGTGATTTTTTTTTTTTTTTTGAGATAGAGCCTCAAACTGTCCCCCAGGGTAGAGTGCTGTGGCATCACAACCCACGGCAACCTCCAACTCCTGGGCTCAAGCATGTTTCCTGCCTCAGCCTCCCAAGTAGCTGGGACCACAGGCTCCTACCACAATGCCCAGCTATTTTTTGGTTGCAGCTGTCATTGTTGTTTGGTGGGCGGGGGCTGGATTCGAACCCACCACCTTAGGTGTATGTGGCTGAGCCACAGGTCCCAAGCCTGGTTTGTGTTCTTTTAAATTTTAAAGAAAAGTGACTGTGTTGTCTTGAACGTGGAGTATTGTAGAAAAAAGGAAGGAAGGAGATAAAACAACATGATTAAGAAGCTGAAATTTATAGCTAGAGATAGGAAATTCACCTTTCTCCATAAATCCCAGGACTCTTCAAGAAGATGGGAAAGGTTTTAAATTATCTTAGCTGATCCTGAAGGAAAAGGAAAAGGGATAGAGAACACAGCAGGCAACGACGGAAGAGAGGGGGACCTGAACCACGGTTCTGGAGATTAGGCCTGAGCTGGGGAGTAAAGACTTTTTAACGTGAAAGTAAATTGAAGTTTAGACATTGACAGGATTAAATTCTTTTATTGCCTGAAGAAGAAATAGCTTGTTAAGAATTGAGACTGACAACAGAAACTGTGGGATTAAGAGTGGGGAAAAAAAGGTCCAGTAGAAATATTGTAAAAAGAACAGTGGCAAAATAGTAACAATAATAGTGACAATTGGCTTCTTTATGTTAAATTTATGAAATAGGCTAGCTGTTTGTTGGTTGTCCTGAGTTTCTGACAATGCCAATGAACTTTCTAGAACAATGCTAGATAATGTCAAAGAATTGCCGAAGGACCCCACCGTTATCTTTTATTTTCTGATCCTTGATGTGATCCTCCTAACAGTATCTTCCCCTTCCAAATGTGATTATTCCATAAATGGGGACATCACATTTTCTTTCTAAGGTTTCAATGCTATGTAATTGCCTATTCAAGTTATTGGACGGAGTGGTTATGGGACTGGTCTTTTCGTCTGAGGAACTCCTTTTCTGTTCTGGTGGCTGATGTCGCTCTCATACCAACACTCTTCCCTCAGAGATCCTTGAGCCTTAACCACATAGAGTTCAGGAACAATTGTGAACAATTAGGGATTCTTTTAGAGTACTTATAAGTGATAAGATAAATCTATTGACTGTCTTTTCCATTTCTGTTTATCCTCTAAATAAATGTAAATTAATTTTTAAAAATTTAACATCTTAATGTTGCAGTTAGATAGACATTTATACCAATCCCCAATTTTTGATAAGAAAAGTAAAACGATAAAGAATAATTCATTTTGTAACTGGAGACATGACATTTTCAAAAGTGCTTTTCATGTACTATTATTTTGCTCGGTCTTAAATACAGAGAAATTCCTATAATAGCTATTCATCCACTTTATTAACATATCCAATTATTGCTGAATTAATAGGGCATGATGTTGGATTTTGAGAAGAAGAAAATCTTTGACAATCCTTCAATTAGAACCATAAAATTAAGTCAGTTAAACACTTCAATTAAGAGTATGTGTGAAAAAGGTAATGGGCTTCCTGCCTCAGAAAAATTCTGCGTGAAATTAGAAGAAATAACTGCATATTAGAGGCCAATAATTAGCAGGATCATACTAACTATTATCCATGGATTCTGGTTCCTCTGTTTTGGAGCCAAGTGTCCTAATTATATATCTTTTTCATGTGTCATGTTTTCTTACTATTTACATATAATTTTTACCATTACTTTAACAATGTAGACTATTTACTTCTTCCCAAGCCACATATTCAAAAGAAAATGATTGTTATTCTCCATTCAGGCAAAAATATTTTGCATATGTAATGTTATGTGTATATAAACAAAGACAAAGTATATAATAATCTCTCAAGACAAGGAAAAGAAAAAGTGATGGAAACTATACATTTGGTAAGACCAAATTTAGAAAAATGAAGGGAACAGACTCTAATTATTCATCAATCTCTTAAACTTCAAAACTTCATGAATATCATTTTGCCATTTGAAAACATACTAGGTAGAGGTGCAAAGTATTCATTTAATATCATGAAATTGATAACACTAACAGAAAATCTTTGAACTTTTGCCAAATGTTGAACTTTATTTTTATAATTTATATGGATATACTTATGTAGGAGACTATTATAGCTTTCCACACTACCCTGCACTGTCATCACCCTTGTTGATATTCTCATCTGTGGATTATGTGTATAACTCATTCAAATTTAAACACTGATCATGGAACAATTACTATTAGTATTTGTATGTTATCTTGTCTTTCATTAAGCATTTTAAATGTTAAGATACAAAGATGCTTTAATAGTCTTCTTTCATCGAATGATATTGGAATAGTTATTTCTCTATCCTTTTTCTCCTATAATGTTAGCTGAAAATGAGAAACTTCATGTTCAATAAAATTAGAAATGTAGGAAACACCTATAATTCCAATTTTAATGTATAAAAGATGCCTTAAAAGTACACAGAAAATTAATTTGGGACACTACAAAATATGTTCTCAAAGGTGGACTTGGTAGCACAGTAGCTCCTTACTTGGGACAGCATCACTGGTCAGGGAGGTAAGAGAAGGAGGACTGAGCAAGGAACTCGGCAGACGAGCCGTGCCGACAAGGAGCATGTGTGGTAGGAAAACCACAGCTGGCTTCTAGCCCTGCAGTTTCCATAGTAGGTCCCCAGAAGAGAAATGCTGGGTAATTAGTAACTCCACATGAATGTAAAAAGTAAATGGCTTTGTGAAGTATATCTACACATACTTAGTAAATTGATAGTACATATAAAAGTATGGTCTAAATTATTATATAACCAGAACAAATTGAGAGGGGGGATGGAGAGGAGACCTGTACAATAGTATATCAGCTTACTGATTTCTTCATTGCTTTTGGCAGAAGTCATGCTTTAATTACTGTCCACAGGTTGAAAAAAACTATGAAATAAATAAATCATTAATCTTACATATTTATAGAAAAAATATATAACGGAATGAATATAACATTAAGGTTCTCCAGTCAGAACCTGTGTGTGTGTGTGTGTGTGTGTGTGTGTTTGTGTGTGTGGTGTGTGTGTATATCCATTCTAACACATTTGGAGAGAGAAAGGGAGATTTATGAAATTGGCAAATTGGTTCATGCTATTACTGAGACTGGGGAGTCATATCTGATGGGTAGGATGGCCAGCTCGAGAATCAGGTAAGAGCCAATGTCACAATTAAAGTCCAAAGACTGTCTGCTGGTAGAATTTCCTCTTCTTCTGGGAGGGCCATCATTCTCTATTCAGGCTTTCCTTCTATGAGGCTCACTCACATTATAGAGGGTAATCAGCTTTATTCAAAGTCACCTGATTGACTGTGATTGTTAATTGCATCTAAAACATACCTTTACAGCAATAAGTAGATATGTATTTGGCTAAGCGACTGGGCACCATAATCTGGTCAAGTTGACACAATTTTAACCATTGTCCTATCTTAGGGCAGCCTACTAATGGCCAATTTAGCAGCTGGCAATAAAGCCCTGGTGAGCCTACCTGAGCTCAAATCATCACCCAGCTGAACCCAGATCACATTGCCAACCCATATGTTTGAGTAGTGTACTAAGCTACTAACTTTCTTTTTATGAGTACAAGCTAACCCATTCTGAAAAAACGAAGAAATATTAATTCATTTTATTCTAAATTAAAATAAATAATAAATACTAAGTTATTTTACTCTAAATTGCCCCACAAAGATAAGATGCTTCCAGTCCAGGAAAATAGTTTCTTTTTATAAAAACATTAAGTAGACTCTTGCATTCATATTGAAAAGTATATACATAAGAACAAAGAAATTCTGGCAAAACAAGATTAATGGATATTAACATATATTATAAAACAGTGATTAAAGCAATTTGCTTTGATTTAATTTGATTCTGAGTCATACAAAAATGTTTAAAGCAATAGAAAAAAATTCAAAATGGTTTGAAATGCTCACAAATTTCATGATAGGATACAAATTCAAAAGGAACAAATGGGTTGTGTAGCAAAGAGAGTTTGCTTATTTGGCAATAAAACATAGGGAAATGGTATTGATGGAGAAAAGATGAAATTCCTATTTTCCAATACCATAATATATTACAGATAAAAATGGAAAAGAGTAAAAAAATTAATGAATATATGTTTGCCAGAAGAAACTGAGAAAAAAACTTGAAGAATTTTATTATGTATTAGGATTGGTTATGCAGAGAAACATAAACATGAAAAAATAAAGAACTGAATAAATGAATAAATTAAAACTTTTTGTGTGAAAAAAATCTATGATCACAGTCAGAATATAAGCAAATTCTAGGAAGCCATAATTGCAATATAATGACTTTTTATTGGTATGTAAAAACTAATTTATAAATAGTAAACCATGATGAAAGAGAGCAAGAGACACGAAAATCATGGAAAGACAATTTTCACAAGAGAAAGACAAATTATCTTTAATATTTCACATATATAAGCCAACTCATATATGGATAACAATTAAAATATGCTGACACTAAAGCTTGACCAAGGTTAAAAAGTTTTACCGTACATAGTGTGGAAAGCAAGTGCAGAGAACTAAGCAGTCATCGTCCTTTGGTGGAATCATAAATTCATATGGTCTCTTTAGAATTATTCAATTTTTTAAAAAATTAAAGGTATACATAGCCTTTGATCTGATAGTTACATTGGTAGGAATTAGCCTATGAAAATCCCTGGAATGAACACAATGATGTTTATAAAAGTTGACTGAAGGAAAGTTTATGATAATAAAATCCTAGAAACCACTTGAAGAAGGAACTGGCTCAATAGATTAGGCTAAATCTGTGAAACAAAATGGGATCGATCTCTTTGGTCACATCAATTTCCAAAGGGTAGATATAGGTGGGACGTAATGACATTTGTATAAGAATAAACTTTGGACAGATTAATTTTAGATGGCAGATGAGAGTGGAATAGACACTATGCAAATAAGATGACATCTGCTTGTGAATCCATCTCTATCTATTAATATCTAAACACCTAACTACCTATCTCCATCCTTCTGTCTACCTATGCCCACAAAGTTTTCAATATGTACCCACACACACACACATATATATATATACACAAAATAAAATATACATAAAAGACACTGAATGGTCACACTAGAAGTTGTTAATTATGTCTACGACTGGGGAAACTGACAAATTGTTGCAAAAGAAAATTAATATTATAAAGTAATATTGTATTTATTTTGTCAAAGTATTTATATATGATCATATATACCCACTTTAACAATGTAAACATATTTGATTGAACTTTCACATTTCCTTTTTTATTCAAGTTAGGCTGTTAAATTTTACACACTGAAATCTAGTGTAAGGGCGGGGCAGCTGTGGTACCTCACCTCAGTGTTTCAATTTCCCTTGGTAGAGTTGCCAGAAACACAGTACCCTGTTAACTTTGAATTTTAGCTAAGAAATGAGTTTTTAATGTGCCAAATATAGCATAGGATACACAATTTATCACATACAGCAATCATAGCTTGGATTAAATACATAATGCAAGAATATGATTCTATAAGTAGGGAGAACATAATATTTGTTACACAAAGCAGAACACTTGTGAGTGTGAAAGTGTTCCTGCCTATAATTACTTTAGGTCAATGGACATAAACAAGGACTACGCCTGGCAAACCGGATTACAAGGGAAGCTTAAATATAATGCTTCACTAGAGGAGTTAGGAGGAAGAAAGGAATGACTGAATGAATTTTGTTAAGGTAAAATATCAAGCGTCAACTATCATTCTCTCTTTGTAATAAAGCTCTTAATGTCTGTTACCTCCTTTTCTCCCTCACCTCTAGCTCTGGAAGCACCAGAGTTTATCTCGTCTGCCTGTAGCTACTGTTTAATAACTATGGAGAATGGTGAAGAGGTGAATAATAGCAATTATATATAAAATCAATTTCTTAGTATCACTGTCAGAAAGTCAGAGAGAAAGAAGGATGCATTATGTGACTAATTTTTCAATCTTAAAAATAATCATTGCACATAGTTGTTGTATTAATATTTATTGCTCAACGGTGCTGTACACTGGGCTCATCTCCTAATCTGCATGAGTACTTACTGTGTCATGGAATATAAAGCTGCATTTTTAAGGGACAAGACATGAGTCTGGTAAACTCTAAAGATGGGATTACAGGTTGCGGTTCACAACCATTTGATGACTATTTAAGAGAAGACTTTCAAATGGCAGTTTCTGGAGGGAGTTACTCTTTAAATACAGTGACCTGTAAAGAAATTTCTTGTCTTTAAACTTTGCCTGCTTCAAAAGGTTTATTGATTGTGAGGAGGAAAGTGTAAAATTTTGTGTTTATCTTATTTTATTAACTTCTTTTAGGTCTAAGGGAAAAGAAACACTTTAAGGTCTACAGGCAGAAGAAACACCCTGAGCTCTGTACTATCTTTTTGTTTCATGTATCACAGACATGAACAGGAAGTGAAAGGAAGCCAAGGAGAGAAGTTCTGTTAACAAGATAAAGAGCATTTAGTTAGTATTTTGTGCACTGTTATCTGTAGGATATTAACCTTCATAAAGCATTCAACTGGCCATCAGTTTGTCCAGCAGAAAAACAATGTAAGGGAAATGCACGTTCAAATAAGAGCAGTATTACAACAATTTGTAAAGAACCCATGTAAACACATGTGGCAGGATACAGCAATACTAAGAGAGAGAGTACAAAGTACAGATAAGCATAGCAGAACCCTGAAGAAGGCTGTGGAAAGGGCTGCCTAAAGATGCCTGTGACCTTCGGGTGAGCAACAGTGCCAGGCTGGGACTTCGCAAAGACACAGGTAGTGGAATAAATAAGCTGACCTCAACCTCTAATCTTCTGTCTGTAGTACAGACTCTCTGGGAATCCAGAGAGGCCAAAAAGTCTAAATTTCATAAGCAAGATAAGCCAGACAAGGTAAACTCTGGGATAAAGTGCAGGAAAAGAGCAGAGAGTCGACCTGGAGGGGAAACAGGAGACACATGGCTTTCAGCCAATAAATATGAAGCATGCATTCTACAAAGAACATTCTGCTGGGTCCTGGGGAAAATGAACGAGACAATGTTCAGTCTTTCAAAGAAGAAAGACTTATTACAGAGACTTTAGAACGGAGTAAATAGTGAGGAGAAGTGGGAGGGGCTAAATACGACATACATCACTTTCACTCTCACGTGCTTTCAGACAGTCATTTATATAGAAACTTTAGTTTGAAGATCACTAGGCTCATATTTTCTTATTTCTTATATTTGCCCATTAAAATTTTTATACTGTTTACTGTATGTGCTGTGTTATTTCAGTTTTGGCCTAATCATTATATCATAGCTGAGGCAGCAGGGGCATGTAGGTTTCTATTTTTTAATAAACTCCAGTATTTGGGCAATAAACCATCTCATTTCATTTCAATTAATCCATAAAACAAAGTCACTCTCCCTGTAATTGTTTTAAAACTATTTCTCTCTTTCACTTTCACAGTCTGAATTTAAATCTCAACTTTATTTCCTCTCTTAATCTCTCTCTCTCTCTCTTTCTCTCTCACATACCCACACACACACATACACACTCCAAGACCTCCACAAGCAGATGTGTATTTGGAATGCAAATTGCAAAGAATTTCTAAAATGAAAAGGTGCAGATCTTGCATGCTTATAAAATTACCTATAGATTAGATCTGACGCAACTGTTTAAGCCTTCAGGAATATCAAGTATTTTAAATTTAGAAAGAGTAGAGAAAGCTGGCAGAAAGGCGATAAATAGTTTTCATTTGGGGAAATCACTATAATAAGTAAGTTTTTCATTTGGGGAAATCACTTGGGAACTTGGTGACTATGACATTGAATACCCATCCACTTTAGAAAGACTCTGTATGGTAGAGCTGACAGACACTTATTTTATCAGAGTTTTATCAGCAATAGGAAAAGAAGAGCTTTTCAAAGCAGATTTTTTTGTTTCATTTCTCTTGAATATTTAAAGCCTTAAAAATTGTTCTTTATCATTCAAGAAGGAATTTCTATATACAAGCAATGAAAAGTCAAAAAAGAAAATTAGTTCCATTTACAACAGCCTATTAGGAATAAAATACCTAGGAATAAATTTTACCAAAAAAGATAAGAATCATTAAAAACTACAAACCATTTCTAAAAGAAATTTAAAAATCTAAAGCAATGCAAAGATAGCCTATGTTCATCAATAGACACTATTCTTAATATGCAAAGGTTTTTCAAATCTACCAATTCGTTGCAGTCTCCATCAAAATTTCAACAGCTGTTTCCATCGCAGAACTGCTAAAGTCAACATAAAATATATATGGAATTGCAAGGTGCCCCAAATAGCAAAAACATCTGAAATAGAAGAACAAAATTAGAGGACTCACACTTCCCTATTTCAAAACTGATCACATGGTACATAACCAAAACACATGGTAGTGCTATCATCTAAACAGTGTGTTTCTGCCTTTAGACAGAAAGATCCAGGAAATAGAAGAGTACAGAAATAAACTCACATATTAAAGCCCAAGTGATTTTTTACAAAATCCCATGAGAAGAGTAGTCTCTTTAATAAATGATGCTGGACAAACTCAATTTTCACATGCAAAATAGTAAATTTGAACACCTAAGTCCATTCATCAATATAAAATAACTCAAAATAGATGAACAATCTAAAGATGAGAATCACAACTATGAAATTATTAGAATAATATATCCGGCACCCAGGAGTCTGGTAATTAACAGCTGGTCATTCCACTAGTCTTATCTAAAGCCATTCTCAAGCCTTAAAGTAAAAATAAAACCATAAAACAAAGTTCTGGGGAAATAAGCTGATTGAATATTGACCTTCAACAGACCATCCAGAGGCAGTCATTTGTCTTAGGGAGTAGTCTGGAGTAGTCAGTACCTGTCTGTAGGCGAGCCTCCCCGAAGTTTAGCTCTAAATAATTTCTACATGATAGAACCACATGGGGAGTTCTGTCCAGGTCTCTCAACATTCTAACTCACAAAAAACTTTAAACTTGCTCTCAAAAAATTGGACTGTTTAAAGGCTTACTTATAGGTCTTCCACCTATATTCTCTACACTTGATCTTAGCCAAAAGGCCGAGAAGTGATCCTGCCTATATTCTCTATGTGTTAGCCATCTCTTTGTAAAATTTTATAATGAATATATGTAAATAAAGGTACATTTAGCTACAATTTCCCATTTGCAACAAGTATGATGGCTTTAGGGGTGCCTTTTGGGACACCCTATTGATATTTTGGCAAATTCTTTTTAGGTAATATTAACATTTAAATCAGTAGACTTTGAATAAAGCAAATTACTCTCTATAATGTGAGCAAGCCTCATTTGACCAGTTGAAGGCTTTAAACAGGAGAAAGGGCAGCCTCTCCAGAGGAAGAGACAATTCTGCATTCGGATTACATTGGGACTGGACCTGTAACAGTTTTCTGTGTCCCCACTTTGCCGCCTACCTTGCAGATTTTAGACTTGCCAGCCTCTATAATTTCAGGAGTCAATTCCTTAAGGTAATTTAAGGAATATATGTTGATTCCGTTTCTTGTGACAAACCTGACTAATATACCTATCAAGGACACGATTAAGAACATGAAAGATAATCCACAGATTAGGGAAAAGTGCTTGCAAATCATATATCTGATAAGAGTTATATAACCAGATCATGTAAGGCACCCCTATTATTTAACAACAACAACACCAAAAAAAAAACAAAAAAAAAAAAACAGGCTAGTTGAAAAAATGGGCAAGGGACTTGAATAGGTGTTTATGCAAAGAAGATATACAAAAGCACAGTAAGCAAATGGAAAGTTTTCCACATCATTAGCCATTAAAGGAATGCAAATCAAAGCCAGACCACCGCAGCTCTCATTCATTTGACAAAAAGGGACAAATATTATATGATTCCATTTATACGAAATATCTAAAGTAGACAAATTCATGTAGACAGAAAGTAGATGGGAAGTTATTGGAGGCTGAAAAGATAAAAGAATCAGGTATTATTACTTAATGTTTATATAATTTCTGATTGGGCTGATTAAAAAGTTTTGGAAATAGTGCAGATGTTTGTACAATATTGTGAAAACAATGAATTCCCTTGAATTTTACACCTTGAAATGTTCAAAATGACAAATTTTATGCTATTTGTGCTTTTTATAGGCATATTTTTACCCAGATGAAAAGGGAAATTATTGATTCTTGTGTTGCCTTCTGGAAGGGTTTGAATAAATTAGTTGCTATACCTCATCAAGAACCCGACAGTTGAACAACCACATCAAAAATTTGAAGGCGCTGTCCTTACAGGTTGTTATTTGGTGGAAGTGTCCTAGAATAGAAGACTGTGGATTAAGATGCTGGAAGCCAGTGTGGCTGAAGTGGAATGAGAGAAGAGAGGCACAAAGTGAGGTGTGAGAGTTAAGCAAGGCAGATAAAAACAGCACTCTGTGTAATAAGAGTATGCTATATAGAAAAAATAATATGATACAACTTTATTCAATATAGCTCATTCTTAGCAGAAGAGCTTGGATGTGCTCAATAATCAGAAAAGCTGATTATTATAATTAATATTAAGCTAATTATTATAATAATTTTTTCATTCATTTTCAGGAGAAATCCACTGAAAACATTATAATTTTTTCTTATTTACTCTTATAAAGAAATGAGTGGTATCAAAGATTTAAAATGTTTTTCTTGATTGTTCAAAATATTTCTAAATGGATGTAGTAGCTGCCTTCAGTTTGACATATAGGAGTCTGTAGCATTAAAACACACACAGTCTACAAAACCTACTAATTCACTGAGAATCACTTATAATATGTAGATTAACTATGTACATAGTATCATATCCATTAGTTCTTTAGAATTCTCTTTTATTCTCTCTCTCTCTCTCAGGGAATTGTGACTTATAATCAATAATGTTCTATCTCCCCCCCCACCCCCTGGCCCCTGCCCCGTAAGCATTTATTTAGAAGAAATAAAAAAGATTTTCAGGCAAAGTGCGGTGGCTCACACCTATAATCCTGGCACTCTGGGAGGTTGAGTTGGGTGGATTGCTTGGGGTCAAGAGTTTGAGATCACTATGAGTAAAAGTGAAACCCCATCTCTACTAAAAATATGGAAAATTACCCTACCATTGTGATGAGCTTCTGTAGTCCTAGCTCCTCAGGAAGCTGAGGCATGAAGATTGAGCCCAAAGTGTTTGAGGGCTGCTGTGAGCTATGATGATGTCACAGCACTCTACCCAGGGCTATGTCTAAAAACAATAACAACAACAACAAAAGATTCTCACTTATATTGGCTATCAGAATTCTTGGTACAAAGTAAAAAGTGTAAGAAAACTCTTCTCAGATTAAAGAGAGAGAGAGACTATTCTGTTTTTAGCACCCTCCTTCTCCCATAGATAAAACAGTATCACAACACATTCTACATATATACATGCCCACAGACCAAAATTATGATATTTGTAAATCTCCATGATTTTGATATTGGCAGTAAATGAAAGCTCACTACTCAGTCTTAGCCCATACAGATAAAAAATATTAATAAGAAAAGATTCCTGTCTTTATCTGTTCTTAAAGTATTTCGTATTTTAAAAATGAGTTATCCTTCCTTTAAAATCAGTCATTTGGGTTGGCAAACTTTCTAAAAATATGTGTTCAGTGCATACTAGAGACCCAGTGATTCTCATTTCCTTGTGATTTAGAGGTCTATGGCTACTCAGTGAAGATCATTGATTAGAGAGATCAGAGGAATTAAGTTCAAACAAGAATGGACATGAAAACTCTCATCCTTACTAGCCCTGTGATCTTTTCATTATTTTGAAATAGAGCAATAAACCCAAAGTGACCTCAAGTAGTATACAGTGGAACTCAGATTCCATAGGTGAAAAGTGTCATCCCACAGAGATTGAATGCTTCCTTCAAGGAAACGGCTTTCAAGGAGTAAAAATGGTCCTAGAACATTTCCATGTTCTTCCCAACATTCCGCACTCCCTCTGACCTGTCTTTTATTCAGTCTATGTATAAGGACAAATAGAAATTAAAAATAAAAGGCTTAATTCTTCTTCTTGAAAAACAGGAAATTCTCCCTCCCCCCCTGTTTCTGTTTGCATTTATTTTAGAATCATTTTAAGTCTTTCCTCTGTTTTAAATGTGCAGAAATCTTTCTGAAGACCAGATTGCCATTTTGTCAGCATTATTACCTAGGAAGGTCTTGTACAAGAACATGGCAGCCACCTCTGTAAATCAAGGCAGATTGCCACCCTGTCTCCCAGTTTCTGTGGGAAGGTAGGATCCTAATTTCCCCAGGTGTCTTGCGCCAAATTGCCAAACTACCTCTTGTCATAAAGATAGGTGAAGTGTGTTTTCCCTCTGGATAAAGTCAGGTATTATTAGCTAACATATATTCTCACCCCAATTACCAGGTAAAGTCAGATATTCTGTGGGACAAATGGTGCTATCAAGTCCTCCTGAGGACTAGTTATTGTTTATCTTTAAAATGTGTATGGAATGAATGGCAACTATTTGGCTAAATAGAAGGGTAAGATTTCTTTCTGTCTTTCCAGTGTCTTAATGGATTGCCTGTGATGTACATCACATTCTGGTTTAATGCTTATTCAATAATAAGTGATGTTTTCTGTCTCTAGCACTTTTGTGGTGAGGATTTCTGGGTTGGGAGATTTTGTTTTTAATGACATTTTCCCAACAGACTAGAATTCTCTGTCTTTCTTACCTCCTTCCCTCTTCCTTATTTCTTACCTTTTATCTCTTGCTTTATACCTTCAAAAATTGGGCATGTATATGTGCCAGGAACTGCACAAAATACAAGCGATAATTAACATTTGTTTAAAACTTAATTCAATTCAGCAAAGGTGTATGTTGCACTGATTGGGAAATAACTACCTCGATTGGGACTTATTTGCCCAAAGCTCAGTAAGATCAGCCATTGTCCTCAAGAAACTGACAGAGGAGAGACAATGAATACATAATTGTAATGCAGTATGGTTAATGACACGATTGCAAGGTCCTTTGCAGTGTAAGAGTTCCAGAGGTCCTGACTCCTGAATTCAACCCCACTTTAGCATTTTTAAGACCAAACTTCTCTGTGTCTTAAGTCTAAGTAATATAATAGTGCCTGTCATGTATAGATGTTGTCAGGATTCAAAGAATTTTGTATATAAAGCCTTTAAAGAATGTTTCACATAAAATAAGCCATTTATAAGTTGGAGCCATTTATAGGATTTTTTTAGGAAGAACAGTAATAACCCATCCTGGATCATGTTTCCAAGAATTTTGAATACAGGCAAAGTAATGACGTCAGAAAATACCGTGTATGTGGAGAAGCAATTGCAGCTGGAGATTTTGGCAGGTCAAGTTGCAAATACACAGTGGGGTCATCCCAGGACTTTCTTTGCCATATTTAAGAAGTTGTTCTTCAGTACAGAGTTATGAAAGTAGTTAGCAGAGAAGTGGGACAAGATGTGAGGTTAGACATAACATAACGCCAATTTATTAGAAGATGGATTTTGAATCATTAGGAATAGAAGACATGATAATAATAATAAGGTAAGATATAATAAAATGGTTGTGTGATGGCCTTATGCCTCCCAACTCCCAAAGTTACTTTTCCATGATATTGATCAGTCATATAGCTTATAAATTCAATTTCCCTTATTTAAAGCTCCTGAATTTTAGCATTAAGAAAAATAATATTTTTTTTCTGATTTTACATGTTAATTTTTATGTGTTACTGTTGTTTGTTATGCTAAATTAAATCATCAAATAGATGCATTGAGGTTTTTCTTGTCTCTTAAAAAAGAGACACACAATACTATACAATGTCTATTACACTGAAATAAGTTAACATATCCATCATCTCACATAGCTACTCACCTTGCCCTACCTCAGGGCATGAGCAGCAATAATGTAATGTGCTCGTTTACAAAAATTTCTGAATATACTATCCTTGGCCGTAGTCCTGGGGTTATACATTTAGACTTGTTCATCCTACTTACCTGCCTTTCTGTGTCTTTTGACTTTTGTCTCCTCACACCCCCAATCCTTGTACCCACTGTTTTTCCTCTATCTTTGTGTATTTGGCCTTTTAAAATTTTTTTTTCTTTCAGATTCCACTTAAAATAAATAAGATCAGGCAACATTTTCTTTCTGGATTTGGCTTACTTCTCTTAGCATAGTGTCCTCCAGGTCCTTTTGTTGTGGCAAATGGCAAGGTATCCTCCTTTTCTTAAGACTGAAAACCTTCCTAGCAAATATGTACCAGAATTTCTTCTTCCATTTGCCTGTTGATGGACACCTAGGTTGTTCCCATATCTTGGGCACTGTGAGTAATGCTGCAATGAGCATGGGAGTGCAGCTGCCTTAACGAGGTGGTGATTTCGGTTTGGGGGGGTTTATTTCGGGAAAAGGGATTGCTGTGTCACATGATAATTCTATTTTTAGCGTTTTGAGAGCTTCCAGACTGTTTTCTATAATGGCTGCACCAATTTAAATTCCTAAGAACAGTATATAAGAGTTCCTTTTTCTTCATACCCTTGCTGACACTTAGTATCTCTTGTCTTCTGATAATGCATGTCCTAGTAGGTGTGAACTAATATCTCATAGTGATTTTATTTTCTTTGATGATTGAGATTGAGGATCTTTTAATATTCCTGTCAGCTGACTTTTTTATTTTCTCTGAAGAAGTGTCTACTTAGGTTCTTTTTCCATTGTTTAATTGGATTACATACTTTCTTGCTATGAAGTTGCACGAGTTCTTTATAATTTTGGATATTAACCCATCATCACATACATGCTCTGCCAATGTTTTTTCCCCAATTCGTAGGTCACCTTTTCATTTTGCTGATTATATCCTTTGCCTTGCAGATATATTTTGTTTAAGGTAGTTCGTTTATTTATCTTTGCTTTTGTAGCCTGAGCTTTTCTAAGAAATGATTGCAAGATGAATGTCAGGGAACTTTCCCTCAATGTTTTCTTGTAGAAGTTTTATGGTTTTAGATCTTACATAAATATAAGTAAGCACTTTTATGCACTTCTGAATTGCTTTTTTGTGCATGGTGTAAGGTAAGATTCCATTCTCAGTCTCCTACATGGGCAAATCTAGTTTGACTGGCTCCAGTCATTAAAGAGACAATCCTTTACTCACTGTGTCTTTTGGTGCCTTTGTCAAAGATTAAATGATCACATATCTTTGGATTTATTTCTGGGCTCTCTTTTCTGTTCCATTGATCTGCGTGTCTGTTTTTAGCTCAGTACCATACTATTTTTATTCCTATAGTTTTGTAATATTTTAAATTAGGAGGTGTGGTCCCTCTAAATATTTTCCTCAGAATTAATTTGACTATTTTGAATCTATTGCAGTTTCATACACATTTTAGGATTTTTTTCTACATATTTGTTAAGAACAATGTTGGGATTAATACAGATTGCATTAAATCTGTGTATTATTTTATGAAATGTGGATAATTTGAGACACAGAAATGACATCTCTTTAAGATTTCTATGAAATGTGATGACATATGAATTTTCAAAATGAAATGTTTCATAACTACTAACATCTTATTGCATTGGTATCCATAGTAACCTGAAGAAGAAAAAAAAGTATTCATATATTTAAGCATGGATATTGTTATTATGATCAACTTTCTCTGTAGATGATAAGAGGACTGAGTTTAGAGAACATAGAGTATGCAGAAGTAACTGCACAAAAGTCAAATACGAGGCTTATTTGGGACATTTACACTACAAACTGGCATGCTATATGCTTGATTTTACATATCACAGCTAAGCAGCCTCTTGTCTATCGCTACACCAAAATACAGAAGAGCTCCATTCCTGTAGTTTGCCAATTTATGGAGCCTTTACTCCTACATTCATCCAGCCCCTTCATGTGCAAATGTGTAATTGGTCAATAGTAACCATTCTCCTGCTGCAGCAGTACTTATCCACGTTACCAGGAATTTTCATCGTGCATAGATGATCTTAGGTAAATGAGGACATCATTTGTGGTCATCTGGCAGATAACATTTGACTCTTCTCAAACATTTTGGACCAGCTTTTATCCTGTGACTCGTTGGTCACATCTCTGTGTGTATTTGCTTACCTCATTTTGGTACAACAGAGAGTTTTTTCTGAAGGCACACATTTACACAATATGCAAACATAATTCAATTCATATATAGTTCATCTAGAAACCCAACATGGCAGATACATGTGGTCAAAAGTTCATACCTGACTGAATTTCTAATTCCTATTTTATGTATTTCAAAAAACATTAGCCTGGAAAAAATATTGTATTATAACTCTAATACAATTAAAAAATGTTGTTAGTATGAAAAATTGTAATAAAATTTCCCAATAACTTATAGACAATTATTACATATTTAAAATTATGTAAATATGTGTGCTTTAATTATTGTATCTTGTCAGCTTTTGCTGATTCAAAAATATTTTCATATCTTTTCCTTGATGTATTTTCCTTAAAGAAAAAGTAGGGCAAATGTACATAGAGAATTACTAACCAATAAGTAGTGTAATAAAAAATAATAGTGTATAGAATGAAAGTGGAGAGACATGGAAATGAAGATAAGGAAAGAAAATAAACAGTTGAAGAATATTATACAACTACTGAGATATCAGAGAAGCAAATAGGTTTCATTCTTACTGTTATCAGGGAACAAAGAAAAAAGAAAATTACATTGAAAGTAACATAAGCGGCATTCTAAAATTCAGGTATGGGCCTATGGCAATAACAGAAACGTAAATAGTTCTTTTGATAGCCAAGGTTAGTTTCACCTTTTCTACTATCACATTAAAAAATTTCATACAGAAGAAACAGAGGACATTTCTTAACATTAACTTCAAAATGGTAAAAGAAAGCCAGAAGAATTAAACTGTATTATAATCTTAGGTAGTGTTGAGTTCTAGGGTTTAAGTACTAGAATTTTGTGTTTCAAAACATTTTCCACTTGCATTGGTGAAGTATTGTAAATAATCCATATTCATTCATCTCAAAGTTGCATTTATCTGCTCATTTAATTCTTAAAAAATGCAAACGGAATATATTTTAATGACATCTAATAAGTAGATATCCTGAAAGAAAATTAATGTTCAAATTTCTTTAATACAAACAATAATGAGATTATTCCATAGTATGTGGTATAGTAATGACTATTTAGGATCAATGAAATTCTTGCTATGCTTCCAAATCTGGTCATTTCACCTCCTTTCTCACCTTGGACAGTGACAGCTACATTCTTTTTTTTTTTTTTTTTTGCCGGGGCTGGGTTTGAGTTGCTTAGAGCACAAGTCTGAATATCATGGTGAATGTTTCTATTTCTCCCACACCCAATAACTAATCAGTAATTCTTGATACCTTTATTTTTAAAATACACCCAGAATCCAACCTTATTTCCCCAGCACCAGATTAGTACAAGCCACCGACATCTTCTATAATCTTTTAAAGATGTTTAATTGTTTCAGGTACATAAAAGTTGTATGTATTTTCGGAGTACATGTCATTTTTTAAATTATTGCAGCACTATTTTCAATAGTAAATACTTGGAATTACCGTCATCTTTTATTTATCATTTCCATAGCCTCCCATGAGGCAAAGAATTCAGTAGTTATTTACCGACTGACTTAATAAATTAATTAGTCTGAACTTCTAGGCCACCTAAAAGTATTAAGCACAAACATAGCCTAGCCTTATTGTTCCAAATATTGAAATATAATATATTCACTTAAATGTAGTCATCTCTACAAAATAAAAAATACACCATTATTTCAGACAACAGCTACTCTCATTCAGCAGTGCTGCTGAAGATAATTCTGTATTGCTCTGACAGAGTTGAGGTTAGTTGAAACTAATGGTGAATTAAATAACTATCACTGGTTGAATTCAACCTGCAGATAATTAAAAGCCTGCAAGCTGACTTTCAGTCAAACATTGAATAAGGAAAAAAGAAGAGAAAACTGCAAAAGATACTCTAAGTTTTCATAGACTAGTTGGGGACTATTCATGCACCACTGCCAATTAATGTGTTTTCTTAAAAGTATGTGAGGAGATATCGTTTTATTTATGTAATCTGTTAGTTTATTTTTTTTTTGAAAAACATAAGAACATTTTACAAAAATAAATTGTTTTAAAAAGTACTGTAATCATTTTGGGGGATTTGTATTAAATAATTTAGTTCATCAAACAAATAATGATTGATTGTCAGATTGAAGCACAGAGAAAGGTGATTTTAGTATTTCAAGGAAAGCAAAATCAAGTTTGTTAACTTTGATGCATAACTTTACTTTTATAGAGAAAGTTAATTTTGTTTTTATATTTTTATTTTTTAATTTTTTTAATCTCTTTTTTATTGTTTGGGATTCTTGAGGCTAAAAAGATTTAGGATACACTGATAGCATTTGGTTGGTAAAGTCCCTCTTGTAATGGTGTCCTACCCACAAGAGGTGAGTGATACACTGTGACCTGACAACCCCCACCCTCCACCCCGCTCCCCAATCATTCATCCTCCTACCCCCCACTTTGTTTTAGATCACCTACTGCCTTTATATTAGAATTGAGTATATTGGATTCTTGCTTCTCCATTCTTTAGATGCTTTACTAAAAAGAATGTATTTCAACTTCATCCAGATTAATATAAAAGATGTAGCTTCCATCTCTTTAATGGCTGAATAGTATTCCATGGTATACATATACCATAGCTTGCTAATTCATTCTGGGGTTGGTAGGCATTTAGGTTGTTTCTATGTTTTGGCAATTGTAAATTGAGCTGCAGTAAACGGTCTAGTGCAAATATCCTTATGGTAAAATAATTTTTTTCTTCTGGGTAAATGCTTAGTAATGGGATTACTGGATCAAATGAGAGGTCTAATTTGAATTTTTTGAGGATTCACCATACTTCCTTCCAAAAAAGGTTGTATCAGTTTGTAGTCCCACTGCAGTATGAAAGTGTTCCCTTCTCTCCACATTCACACCAGCATCTGCAGCTTTGAGACTCTGTTATGTGGTCTACTCTCACCGGGGTTTGGTAAAATCTCAGGGTGCTTTTGACTTGCAGTTCTCTGATGATCAGAAATGATGAGCACTTTTTCAATTATTTGTTAGCCATACGTCTGTCTTCATCAGAGAATGTTCTGCTCACATCTCTTGCCCAGAAGTAGATGGGATTGTGCACTTTTTTTTTTTGTTGATTGGGTTCTCTGTAGATTCTAGTTATCAACCCTTTCTCAGGTTGATATCCTTCAAATATCTTTTCCCATTCTACAGATTGTCTTTTTACTTTACTTGATGTGTATTTAGCTGTGCAGAAACTTTCCATCGTAATTAAGTCCCATTTGTTAATTTTCGTTTTTATTGCAATGGCTGCTGAAGTCTTTGTCATAAAATATTTCCCCAGTCCAACATCATCAGGGGTTTTCACCACACTTTTCTCTAATAGTTTTATCATTTCTTGTCTAAAATTTAAGTCTTACCCATCTTGAGTCCATTTTAGCAAGGGGTGAAATATATGGGTTGAGTTTCAATCTTTTACTTGTGGTTATCTCCTTCTCCCAGCACCATTTGTTGAATAGAGAATCTTTTCCCCACTGTATCTTTGGTTTATCAAAGATCAGATGATCAAATAGGGACTGGTTTCATCTCTTGGTTTTCTGTTCTGTTCCCTATGTGTATGTCTCTCTTTTTGTGCCAATACCATGCTATTTTGGTTACTGTGGAATTGCAAAATAACCTAGTTTGGTAGGGTGATGTCTCCAACTTTGTTTTTATTACTAAGAATAGCATTAGCTATATGTTTTTTTAATCTGGTTCCAGACAAAATGAAGTATTATTTTTTCAGTTCTCCCAAATATGATGTTTATATTTTAATGGGAATTTCATTGAATTTGTAAATTGCTTTGAGTAGAATAGACACTTTGCAAATGTTTGATTCTTCTCAGCCAACAGTATGGTATGTTCTTCCATTTGTTAGAGTCTTCTGCAATTTCTTTCTTTAGGGTTTCATAATTCTCTTTGGAAAGATCTTTCATCTCTTTTGTTAGGTATATTCTTAAGTATTTTCTTTGAAGCTACTGTGAAGGGAATTGTGTCCTTGATTTGCTTCTCAACTTGGCTATTATTGGCGTCTACAAAGGCCACTGATTTGTGGACACTGATTTTATACCTTAAGACGTTACTGCATTTCCTGATGAATTATAGGAGTTTTGTAGTTGAGTCTCTGGGGTTCTCTAAGTATAAGTTCATATGATTAGCAAAGAGTGAGAATTTGACCTTCTCTGCCCCTGTTTGGATGCCCTTTATATTTTTGTCTTGCCTGATTGCATTAGCTAGAACTTCCAGCACTATGTTGAATAAAAGTGGCATCTATATCTTGTCTGGTTACAATTCTCAATGTAAAAGTTTTTAGTTTTACTCCGTTCAGTATGATATTAACTGCGAGTTTGTCACAGGTGACTTCACTCAGCTTAAGAAATGTGCCACCTATGCCTATGTTCTTAAGTGTTCTTTTAGAAAAGGATACTGAATTTTGTCAAATGCTTTTTTTGCATCTATTGAAAGGATCATATGGTCTTCATTTTGGCTTCTATTGATATGATATATTACATTTATTGATTTTCACTTATTAAAACAGCCTTGTATACCTTGGAGGAAGCCTACTTGATTGTGATGTGTATTTTTTTTTTATGTGTAGCTGAAATCTATTAGCAATGATTTTGTTGAGTATTTTCACATCAATCTTCATTAGTGAAATTGGTCTGTAGTTTTCCTTTTTAGGTGTGTTATTTTCTGGTTTTGGAATCAAGGTGATGTTTGCTTCATAGTATGTGTAGGGGAAGAGTCCTTCCTTTTCAGTTTTTTGGAATAAGTTCTGCAGTATAAGTACAAGCTCATCTTTGAAGTTGTGATAGAATTCTGATGTGAAGCCATCTGGTCCCAGGCTATTTTTGTTGGAAGCTTTTTTTTGGTTCTTTGATCTCAGTGCTTGATATTGATCTGTTCAAGAGATCTATTTCTTCTTGGTTAAGTCTGGGAAGAAGGTGTGATTCTACATTTCCTCCACATTGTCAAATTTCTGGGCATAGAGTTTTTGGTTGTAGTCAGAAATAATCTCTCATATCTCCATGTTATCAAGATTTTACTTTTCTATTTCTGGTTAGTATGGCCAATGGTTTATCAATTTTATTTATCTTTTTAAAGAACCTACTTTTTGTTTCATTGGCTTTCTGATGGTTCTTATTTTAAATTTCATGTATTTATGATTTAATTTTTGTTATTTCCTTTCTTCTGCTAGGTTTGGGTTTGGATTTCTCTTCCTTTTCCATTTCCTTAAGATGTACAGTAGGGTACTTCGACCCACACCACAAATCCAAAATTCTGGGGGACTGTGTTGGGTGGATTCCTTGAGATGTGAAGCTCTTTGCCAAACTGAGCAGACACAAGAGCCCACCTACACAAAATAGAGAAGAAAAACAAAGAACTATAAATCAAAACAAAATAAACAAACAAAATACCTCAATGGATAAAATTTGGGGGAAAAAGCATAATAGGAGCAGAAAACCTAGCAAAAATGAAGTTCTCATTATTAAAGAGGGAAATGATGAAAAATCATAATTCTGTGAGAAAAAAGAAGAAAAAAAAGAAAATCTGGGTTGGGAATGTTGAAGATATGTGGGGTTTTTTTTGAAATGGAAAAAAACTTCTCTCCCCTTTTCTGTCTCTCTCTATATAGAGAAAGATGATTGATAGGTGTGGTGGAGTTCTATTCATCTTATTTTGTGAAAGTCCATTACTATGTATACATCTTGCTGTATATTGGGCAAAAAGTGATCTTCTGGGGTATGAGATGCTAATCACAATGCTTATACAACTGTGTAAGATGGAGACTAGAAGCCTCCTCTTATGGAGGAGACCTCATCCTGTCTTCCTGATTTCTTTGTCTTCAGTCCTGCAGGACTGTGAGCCTGAAGCTCTCTTCAGCCCTCTCAATAGACATAACTTGACCTTTTCAAACTATCTCTTGGCCACACAGTGGCTTTCCCAGGAAAGCATGTGTCACTCAAATCTCTCCAGAAGTGGCCGCCCTGCTTAAACGGTACACCAGAGCCGGACTCACACTAGGACCCTGATGGCCGAGGCTGAAAGCAGCTTTCCCAGAAAAAACTCAGCCAAGCAATGAAAGTTCTGCTCTGCCCAGTGGCTCAGTCTCAGCCCCAGGGTGCTGTTTATCCAAGCTCTCCCAAGGTAACTCAACCAAGTGCCCATCCAAAAATATGCCACAGGGCAGGTCTTCTCTTTCTACAAATTGTCACTGCCATAGCGGTTGCCAGCCAGCTCCCACATGCAAGTACTTGCTTTTGTGCCACTTCTCCATCGTTTCCATCATCCTCATGGGTCCTAAAGTTTCCTGATGCCTCCCTGTACCCCCAAAGGCATTTCTCTGGGAAGAGCCCATAAGCTAGAGGTGCATGCTGCACAGAAGTTGTCTTTAGTCTACCATCTTGCTCCTCATTGATTTCTTATAATGCAATTTTAAATCATGCAAGTATAGGATTAAGAAGGAATATTCAGATACTATAAAAATTGACTTTCTTATTTCACAGACCCAGCATTTTAAATGCTGTCAAGCCACTCTGCTGTGGCTTTACCCCATAATGATAGATACTAGGATGAGCTACCCTCCAAACAATTAGGGAATTATTTTCCCAGCTGCTGAGAGTGCTGCCAGAAGATGGCCCTAAGCTCCCTGCCTTATTTGGTGGTTACTTTGGTTAAAGAATTGTCTTTCCCAAGGTCATGCCCTTTCATGCAAAGCATGGCATCCCAAAACTGACCCATGAGGGGTAAAAAAGCCAGATCTCTTTACTCCAGTACAAAACAACTTGAGCCTATTTCAGCACCAAAGCTTCCTAGTAGGTGTTTGAAAGCTTTCTTTGGTATAATATCACAGTTCAGCTTCTCTTACAACAATTTTCCTTTATTTCCTTTCTTCTCCAGTGCTGACTGCAAGAAATCTTCCTAAAATTCAGCATCTACTTCCCTTAGAATCAAAAGGGAAGTGTGGTAGGCTGTAATTAAAATCAGAACAGTCAAGGTAAATGTAGTATAAAGTGACTGGCAAACAATAATTGCTCAGTATGTGAAATTGAGTCAATAAAAGTTCAAGAATCATTTTTCCTATCTAGTCTACCACCAATCCATCAACAACTGTGCTGGTTTCATGATTAATCTCTCTACATTGGACCCACTGCTGTAGCCATATATAAGCCGCTTTTTGTCATGCATCTACAGAATGGTAAATGTGATATTTTTCTGACATATAAGTGTTCTAAAATTCTACATTTGACATAAACATCAGTTTACATTTTGTAGGCTTTCAACCACTGGGGTTTTATTAGGTTAGTGGCAGGAGTCAAATTCAAGTCAATCTGAACATTAAGCATTGTTTTCAACCAAACAAATAAGTGCCTCTCCCTTTCAAAGCTTGGCATATGATGAAGAGAAGAAGAAAATACATACTGATTTAGATTTTTGGTTGTTATTATTTACTGTTTCCAGAACAAAAGTTAAATATACAATTACTATTAAATAGGGTCCAGGAAAACATTAAAATGCGGACAAACACAGCTGATAAGGTTGGGGTCGCTCATACTGGAAAACCCTCATGCTCACCTACACAATTAACTGTAGAATATAACCAGCTTTCAATTGCTGCTCTGTCAAACTACCACAAATTTAATGGCTTAAATTTTTTTAAAAAGTTTATTTTCTTGAATCTGATTGTCGTAAATTCAACATGGGTCTCACTGACCTAAGAGTATAGTAGGACTCCTTTCCTTCCTTGAGGCATTAGGAAAGAAGTTATTCCCTTGCTTTTCCCAGCTTCTAGAGGCTTCTCATATTCCTTAGCTTATGCCGCACTACCTGTGTTATCAAAGTCATCAGTTGTGGATTGAGTCTTTTTAAATATCACATCTCTTTGACCCTCTGTTTTATCTCACTTTTCTACTTTTAAGGACCATCATGATTAGGTTAAGTCCAATTGCATAATTCAGAATGATCTCCCCATTCAAATTCAGGTCATTAACAACCTTTATTGTGTTTGCCATCTTGATTCTTTTCTGTCATTATTTTCCAAATTCCATATTCTTTTCCAAATTTTCCATATTCACAATTTCCAAAGACTGGGATATAAATACTGTTAGGGTGTGATTATTGTGGAACTGCAACTACTAATGACTACTGGGATAGGTAAAAGGGGCACAATCCACTGTGTCATTTATTAGACATATTTACCCTACTGAACTTCTCTGGTTGCCTTTGGACAATCTCGCTTCTATGAGCTGGGTGTTCACTTTACTTGCTTCCTGTATGGCACAATAGAATTTTCCAGAAAGTGGATGTTACTTAAAGCTGCCCAGATTCCCTTTATTTTTCTTGCATTGATCTTCCTTGGGTCAATCCAAAATAGTCGTAGATTTAAAATGCCTGTAATTTAAACCAATTAATGATTGACTGCAAGACTTAAACTAAAAGCATCATATATGATACATTTTCTTGTTCTTTATATCCCAGATAATGTCTCTTTATTCTTTCTAGTTTTTTTCCTATCCTACCCTAAACTGAACTTATTCATATTCTTGTTCATAGTCCTACCATAAGAAAAAAATATAAAATTTTCCCAAATTGATTTTTTTCATTCTCCCTTATATTCTTTGCATATTAGGGGTTCCATAAATATTTCTTAAATGGACACACCTTTAAATGTCAAAAGGAACCAACTCGAACCTGTACTTTAATTTCAGGTTAAGTACTTATTGAATGTGAAGATTCATTCCTACCTTTGAAGGTATAGCTGTCAGCAGGATGTGTATCTTAAAAATTGTAGACTGTACTTATCCTCTCCTAATGGCTAAGCCTGCTGTCCTCCCTGACCTGTTCAATGCTTTGAACGTCGAGTGGAGCTGGGCTCCTGTG
Organism: Galagoides demidoff; assembly: GCA_963574575.1. Lineage (NCBI taxonomy): Eukaryota > Metazoa > Chordata > Mammalia > Primates > Galagidae > Galagoides > Galagoides demidoff. The sequence continues at coordinate 30,600 of CAUYQV010101349.1, forward strand.
GCTGATCAATGGTTGGATTGCTCAGAGAGTTTTCACATTCTTCTTATTTTCCCTTGGCTGATATTTATAGTTGTTTACCTTGTCCATTCTCTCTACAGCATAAATAACATAGCCAGTGCATTTCAGTGGGTTATTTTTAAGCCTAAAGAAACAGTAGTAAAGAGGAATCACTATGTCATTGTTAAAACGTTAATGTTGCAAAGTTTCAAAATAGCCAAATTATTTAACAAAAAATGCACATGCCATAAAAAAAGTACAATAAATTTGGAATTGCATACTCAGTATGAGGCCTAAAGTTGTTAAGTTCATACACCAAGTTTAAACTTGAAGTTTATTTATTTATTTTTTTTGAGACAGAGCCTCAAGCTGTCCCCCTGGGTAGAGTACTATGGCTTCACTGCTCACAGCAACCTTCAACTCCTGGGCTCAAGCGAGTCTCCTGCCTTGGCCTCCCAAGTAGCTGGGACCACAGGCACCCACCACAATGCCCGGCTATTTTTTGGTTGCAGCCATTATTGTTGTTTGGCAAGTCCGGGCTGGATTTGAACCCGCCACCTTAGGTGTATGTGGCTGGCACCTTAGCTGCTTGAGCCACAGGCGCTGAGCCTAAACTTGAAGTTTAAACAAAAGTTCTTCAAAATGAAATCTCAGACTGAAATTATAAATAGAAACCATAGTTGGTTGAAACTTTATTGAAATCTGTCTCTCATACACATTAAATTTGTATCAGGGTTTTTTGTCTTTTGTGTGTGTGTGTGTGTGTCTAATGTAAGTGTACTTGACTAATGTGTCTTGAGTATGTTTAAGGTAGGCTAAGTTAAAATGATGTTTGGTAAGTTGAGCATTTTAAATGCATTTTCAACTTACAATATTTTCAACTTACACTGGGGTTATTGAGATGTAACCCCAAAATAAATCAAGGAGAACCTGTAATTATAATCATTTCTGTGATTTAACCTATTTTGTCTGATATTAATACACTTACATAAGCTTTCTTATAGTATTTGCCTGCCATGTTGTTTTTCATTTTATTAATTTTAATTTATCTATGTTCTTAATAATCTCTTATAAAAGACAGTTCTATTTTTTTGTTGTTTGTCCTATATGACAATATCTGTCTTTTAACTAGTAAATTTATACTCTATTTAATTCATTTATTATCATCAATACACTTGAATTTGTTTCTATCATTTGTTGCTTTGCTATCTATTAGTCCTATATTTTTCTTTTTTTCTACTTTCTTGCTATTTATAAATTAGGGAGATTTGGGGTTTTTTTGTATCCTTGCTTATTTTTCTGATTCCATAGTCTTTCCTCTGTTGGCTTGAATGTTATAAACTCTAGTTTTATACAGTATGATTGCCCTTAAAATTTGACCATGGATACTTAAAAAAATTAGAAGTTAATCAATATCTTCACTTCCAGTGGATCACTATAAGGAATTAAGAATACCCAACCATATTGTTCTCCTTTTAACTTACATACTGTTGTCAAGTATTAAATTACCGGTATTTTTCTAGCATCACAAATTTATTGTTACTGCTGGTTCTCCCTGCTTGGTGGCTTGTTTACTTTGGTTGACAATCTTTGCTTTGCCTCTGTTTTATTTGCATTTGCTAATATCTGGGTCTTCATTTGGCCCTTCCATCAAATGTGTCTCTTGGTTTTAGGCTGTTTTGGCTTCCAAAAGTTGACCCTGATGTTGCCATATGTAGAGGAAATGAGAAATTGTATCTTAATGTACCCCTGTTTACAAAATATTCATTATAAAATTTTACAAAATATTTACAAAGTAGTCTCTCTGTGTTGGTCACCTCTTTATAAAATTTTCTAATGTATATTTTGTAAATAAGGGCACATTTAGCTACAATTTCTCATTTTTCCAAGAAACCTTTAGGAATAACTTTGGGATGCCCTATATTTGAAACCCCCCAGATCTCAATAAATAAAATACCCAATTATTGAAAAGTAAGACACAACAACCCACCAAAATGATAAACTAAAAGTCATACATTTCTCTTAAACCAGGATTTAATGGCTTAGTTGGGGAAAATATAGGGTTTTTTTTCTAAAAGTAATATTCTATGATTAGGGAAATGATGAGAGGTCATCGTATAATACAGGTACCACGTAAATGCTGAGCAGAGACTAACAAGTACACGATGTTATGATTGCTACTAATCTTTATCTCTTTCTAAAGCTTTCTTACAGTGACTGAAATTTACATGCTAGGAAATTACTTTTCTAAATATTTTAGAACTTCTTACTAAAATAATGTTCAATAAATGAAAAATTGGTATACATTTTAACCATTGGTATATTTTCTCAATTTAGACTAATTTCTACTTTCAGTAAAGTATTTCCCAAAATCAAATAATTAGGACTTTATCTGAAGCAACAGTGAATGAATGCTCAAGCATCAAATATTTATTGGATGCTGTGGTGACTGGGATGAAACAATTGGTGTTCCCTATAAGAAAGAAGGGCCACAGGAGGCATTTGCATAAATTGCCTTCAGTGTACACAACTGTTCAAATAACCTAGTAAATTGTGGTGTGCCACATGTTTATAGATAGCTTCATGACAGGTTGCCTGTGGCCTCCATGCCATATATATTGTCCACTCAAATGTCTGTCTTAGGCCTCTGTTAGAGACAGATTCTAAACTCTTCACTCTCATTCCAACAGAAATGGGCTTGAATAATATTCCACATCCTAAAGAGTATCTACAGCATGACATGATATACGAAGAATACCAAAAAGATGTATATATATTTTAAGAGTTCTTGTTGGAAATATAATCAGTCATTTCCCAAAAGTATATGAAGTGTAGGTAAAATAAATGTGCATAGCATGCTAGGCATACATGATCAGTAATGGAACCTTCAATTCAACTTCAAAAAGTAATACATGTGTAACACCACTTTATATATAAAGTGTATATATATATATATATATATATGTACACACACACACATATATAGGCTCTCTCTGTATAAAAATATCCTTCAAAAGCATTATAATTTGTGATGGTGAAAATTCATAGTCAGAAATTTCAAGATAATATATATATCTAGCTAATATGTGGTAATTATAGGACTGTGAAATAAAGAGAAACAAAACTAGTAGTGGCAGAGAACCATTTTAAATGATTATAGCAATATTTGATAGTACAAAGCCTCATTGTGGAAAGAATAATAAAAAAAATAACATGTACTTCTTTTCAGTAGATTCCAAACTAAAACTACTAATGTACAAGAAAAAGAAAATTATAAGTCTACATGAAATTATTTACCTTTTCCACCAATTAAATAAGTCAGACTGTCACATACACAGAAGAAAGAATGTGTATAATTTAGGCTTTTGGAGAGTAGCTTCCTACACCCTCAAAAATGTATTTTATAAAGCTGAATTCTACAGATTTTTCTTTTTCTGTACATTATGCTGGTCAAAGCAGTGGAAAGGACATGAAATTAGCATTAGTTCCAGCTATTAAATAAAAGAAGCATTAAACTGTCACCTTCATTAATCATATCTCAACTTCTAATCAGAAAATAGGGGTTATCAAAAGGCAATCACTAGTTTAATAGTTTGAGAATTTAAATTTTATTTAATATACAGCACCAAAAAATTGTTGGAAGGAAATATGTAGATTCCTATACTGTGATCACTAGTTACTTATTTTTATACAGACGATGAGCATCCATATTCAAATTAACACCAAATTCAGAATGATATTCCTCTGGCTACGAACACTTAAGAATGATGTGAACTGGATTTGTGATATGCAAAAATATATATTCTGTTCTTGTCTATGAATTAGTTTTCTGAATTGTTAAAATTATGATTAAATTTGTGTCAAATTAGGCACAAATGCTAATCCCACTGTGCTCACAGCTGCTCTAAAATACTTACCCTGCATTTGAGCAAAACTGACCAAAAGATTTTTAGACTGGTAAACTATGTGGTTATGACCTCTAATTCTTAGGGAAATAAGATATAATATTATGAATTTTCGTAACTGCTTGAATGATTTCAGACCTTTAAACTGATGCTGTTGTAATAGAATCACTTAGATTTTCAAGAAATCCAATGGAGGAAAATGGCATTTTAGGTTTCCTATTTATCATTTTTGGAGTTAAAGAATAGGGGAAATCAAGGAAAACCCCAAATGGTTTTGTCATCTTTTTAAAGCAAATAATGTATGTGGAGTTCAGCTAATGAAAGCACAGACTTTGGGGTTAGAGAGCCATAGTTCAGAATTCAGCACCATCTATTTGTGTTAACTTCATTGGTTCATATAACCGCCCTACTCTCTAATTTCCTCTTCTCTAAAAAGATTATAATAATAACAAATTCAATTTTATCGAGAATTGATTATCCTTCTGTGGATTGTGCAATTTGTATCTACTATATTTCATTCAATATGATTTTATCCCACATATATCTGATTATTAAGTTATTGCTTCCATGAAATGTGATTATGGCCTTGAAGTCAATACAAAAAACATACTAAGGATTATTATCTTTAAGACACATATTTCTTTTCCGTCCACATGAACCTCAACTTGAGTGCTCTTTATTTATGAATACCAAGATATAGAAGTCAAGATTAATTATACTCATCAATGATAAATGGCAACCCTTTAACTCGTGCCTTCCTAAAACACATTGTCTTAAACCCCATTCGAAATGGAGAAAAGAGGCTTACCTTTAACACTGTCGTTCTTAATTGGGTAAGTTACTTGATCTCTTTTTTCTCACAGGTTGTCTCACTTAGAGAAGTGACTTGAAAATTGTTCTAATTTCCTTGGGTTATAGTAAGAAATAAATGAAATAATTCATGCAAAATATTACTCCTAAAAATGATAACTCTTATTGTCATCTACCTGTCATATTCCATTGTTTAAAATTGCCCCCAATTAAGAAATGATTTCTGAAGGTCTAAAATAGAAAGCTGACATTTGGAATATTGTGAAGTTAGTATTAGTTATACCCATGAGAAACAAATATCTATATACGTCTATAAAAAATCCTGAAAAATGTGCCCTGCGCTGTTTCAGACATAACCATAGTAAATCCATCCCCATGTTATCAGAAAACGTCTAACAAAAATCTAGAACTGAATGTGGGATTTGGATGAATGCATGACAATTATCTTCTCTCTATCTCCACACATTAAACTTTGGAAATAATTTTCAAGCATGGAGATTTTATCTGAGAAAAAAATAAGAATATTTAAACAGGATTGTTTAAGTGATTCCATCTTTATATCATATTTTTTCCTTTTTTAAAGGTAACAACTTTAATATTTTATACCAAATTTCAGAAGCATGGGACAAATTAGTACAAGCACGTTCTGCATAACATTTTGGTTAATGATGAGCCACATACATAACAGTCGTGCCGTGAGAATATAAAGGAGCTGAGTAATTCCTGTAGCCTGGTGATACTCTCATGATCTTGACCCTGAATAAACCTAGACTATCATGTGTTTGTGTCTTATTCTTTGACAAAAGAGTTTAAAGAGGAAAAAAGAAAAAAATTTGAAAAAAGTTTAAAATAAGTATATAAAGAAAATATTTTCTTACAGTATATAATATTGTTATATTTTAAGTTAAACTTATAAGATAACCATACAATTAAAAAACAATTAAATTTTAAAGTAGAAAACTCACATTAGGCTACCTTAATTTTACTATTAAAGACAATATTTTTCATAAATTTAGTATAGTATGACTGTACAGTATTAATCAAATCCACAGAAGTGCATGGTGATGTCCTAAACCTTTATGTTCACTCACCACTCACAGACTCACCCCAGAGCAACTGTTAGTCTTAAAAGCTGCATCCGCATTAAGTGTCCTGTGCAGTTGTACCATTTTTAACATTTTGTGCTGTATTTTCACGGAACCTTTTCTATGTTTAGGGATGTTTAGTTACACAAATACCTATCATTGCCTATAGCATTATGTATGGTATCATGCTGCACAGGTTTCTGGCACAGAAGCAATGGGCTATACCATTACCCTGGGTGTGTAGTTGACTTTACTATATAGGCTTGTGTAAGTGCACTCCTTCAAGTTTGTACAATGGCAAAAGACCGCTTACTCAGAATATATATATGCCTGTCATAAGCAGCATGTGACTACGGATTGTATAATAAAACATTGAAAACAAAATCCAGGATTTCATATTATTGTACATAACTGAAAATGTTGTATACAACTTTTTCCCAATGAAAAAAAATTATGAATTTAAATAAATAAATTCTTGGAGATATAGAGAAAATTGTATTGTAGTCATATATTTAAAAATCCCATATAACGCAGAATGTTCTATTAATGTAACATACCGTTTTTTTCCATGCATTTTTCATGAAACAACTTTACTCTCCACAAAGATGCTTTAACTTTACTCTGTCAGATTTGAACTCAAGTAATTTCATTTTCCTTGGAATGCTGCATTAATTTATAAGTTGAGATGCAACATGTTTTGAATCACATATGGCACCATTACTAAAAATTGTATTCTTTTACCTAAATAACTACTCCAGCAAACTTAGGACATTTGCTTTTGTATTGTATTATTTGCTTGTTTTTATTTTATTTACACTGTAATAATATATATAGACTTTCTATCTATGATGTCAAGTATTTAATCAACTTATGTGTTAATTTCTGATTAGGGTTCTTTGCCTCTAGCAACTCTTCCCCTGATGGAGTTGTGGTACCACTGGAAACCAACTTAAAAAAAATTACAGATTAGGCAAAATAGATAAATGGAATAAATTGATACATAATCAAACAACTAAAAACTAAAGACAAAGAAAATAATCTCAAAAGCAGGAAGAGAGAAATGGCAATTTATTTATAATGATAAAGCAATTTGGGTGACAGTGAATTTCTCATCACTAATTATGGAGGCCAGAGGAAGCAATTTTCTTGAGCTGAAAGAAAAACCCCAGAAATGTATCATCCAGAGAAAAATATCCTTCCTGACAAAGAGGAAATCAAAATATTTCCAGATGAAAGAAAACTAAGAGAATTTGTCAGTAGCAGATCTACCCTAAAAATACAACTAAACAAGAAAGGAAAGGAAAAATGAGAGACTTTTGGAACAGCAATCAGGAGAGAAGAATGAAGAACAAACACTGAAAACAAATGGAAAAATACTATAATACAACAGATTTTGCTTCTATTAAGTTTTTTAAATTATGATTGATGTTTAAAACAATTGATTTATTGAAAATAATCAATACATTGGAAGAAAATCAACAGATTGATAATTTGTAAAGATAATTTAGTCCTCTGCACTTATTATAAAATAAGTAAATATGTTGTTTATATTTTAACTGTTATCAATATTAGCTTACTATGAATGGTTATATAAGGTAGCTAAAATATAGTCATCTCTGTAAGATTTTTTCCCAATGGATCTAATGGTTTCAGTAATGGCCATCATGTGAATTTTCTGTAAATAGGTATAACTAGTGTGATAAGATATCCCTGTACTACCAGGACTGTCCTGAATCTGCCTATCGTAATAAACATCGAATTATCAAATGATCCACTATACTGTTACCCTATGTATGACTTAGAATTACTATTTTGCCTCCCTGTCAACATAGCCATGATTTTCCTTAAATGAACAAACCAGTTTGAGATCTAACCATTTCACAAGGCGCACGGTGGGAATGTCTTGCTTATTTGTCCGAATCTGGCAGGCACAAATGCTAAGAAACTGGATAAACTCAGCAGCTGAGCTGCCACGTCTCTCACTGGCGCACCCAGACTTCATCAGCCGTCACTCTGTGATGGCATCCTTGTCTGCACTGTTTGACACAGACTTATATGATACATTCACCCTATGCCTGAAATAGCATCACAGAGGAAACACTGATTAGCAAAACAAAATTATCATCACATACATGTTTATATGGTCATCATCACATTTGTGCCATAATTCGGGTCTGGGCCTGTGCTTAATTTAATTCTATTTTTACAGTGGAATTTGCCATATCTTTTGATTTTCATCTGGAACTGTTTTCCTTCCCCAAATCGCTCTATTATTTTGTCATTTAGAGAACATTTAAATCTTTCCTTTAAAAAAACAAATCAGCCATTGGCAGATTTATACTGAGAAGTAAGCCTGGCTGATGGCAAAATTGAAACAGATCAAGTTATTTCAATGCTGAAGGGCAATGTTATAAAGGTGTGGAAGATGGGAAGGTTCATATCTGATTTCCTAAGGAAATGTTGGAGTATATGAAGGACAACTCTTCAAGAAATATAAGAGACAAGAGCTATCAAAAGGATCCAACAGGAAGTAGTGATTAATCTCAACAAAAAATGCTCAGAGAGTTCAGTCCACCCTGTGTCATTGTCCAAATCTAAGACCACATACATGGTTCCTTATCAGAGGAGTGGTAGGGGAAATACTTAGAGTCTAGGGTAAAGGGAAGCAACAGAATTAAAGTATGGTCAAGTCTCTTAAAACAAGCAGGGATCATTTACTAAGGTAAAATTGGGAACATGATCTTGATAATGAGATTAAAACCCCACTTCAATACTTAAGCCTCTTTACCTTTGTAACTCTAATTCTTAATAATAAGACAGAAGCCCAGTTGACAGCAGTTAAACCTTCCTGAAACCATGGCATTCATCATGCAACAATGTCATTCATAAAATCATAACATGCAAATGAACAAATAAAATTTTAAAGGCCTTTTAGCTCCTAATTCACCAATTTAAAATCAGATTGTTGGGTACTTTCAGAAGAAAGTACCCCGTAACCTCATCTTCATTTTGTCCTAACCCCTAATGTTTCAGTCAGGAGAGTTTCCAGTTTCTGCACTGTCCCACAAACTTCGTATTTGGACTTCTTGCGTGGAAAAATATTACATTCTCAGCAAGGGATAGAAAGTGTCTTTTGAGATTGCATTATTACGTGCTCTCTAGATGGAAAAACTGTTGATAATTTAAGAACATTGATTAATTGTATTGCTTCTTCTTTGAGATCTAAGAAATTAAGCATTTGATTCAGAATCAGACATTTCGGATCTAATGACCTAAGATTCAGAGCTGATTTATTCTTCAACTATTCTGTTTTCCTTCCATATTCCCCGGTATAAAACCCAAAGAGAACCAGAAGAACCTGTTTATGCCTCTTTTAGGGAAAGCTAATCACATCACACTAATAGTCCCTTTAGTATAATAAAGACTAATAGTTACAAGTCTAATAGTTTTCTTACAGCCCTCTCGTATCTCTTTGTAAGATAAGGTCTCTAGACTGCTAGTTCCAATAGAATGTGATGTAGTAACTGTCAGTTTTTGTGAGATGCACAATTATGATGGTTTGGGGAAAGTTTGGGGTTTAGTTTTATTCTTGAAGAGTAATAGAGCTTGTCATTTAATGTCAAGACAAGTAATAGAACTTATATTAAACAAAAAAAAAATTCCTCCGTATTTCCTTCTCCTCCTCTCCCATCACACTTTTCTATCATTCACCTATAACTGACACGAACTACCTTATTCTACTCTCCCCCATACAAATATCTGGTGTTTAATTTTGGGCTTCTTAACCTCACATTACTCTTAAAGTCATGTGTCAAAATTATATTTATTGTTTTTGGACATTTTCCTCTTTTTGCCCCATAGACTTGTTTAAACAATAGATAAATGTATAAACACACATTTCTCAAAGACTGCATATGAAATCAGCTAATCACACCAAAAAGTCTGAGATTTAGGATAAATTATTTCAAATATATATTTTTGAAACAATGGCACGCTAAAAGATTCAAACCACGTTTGTGAGTATGGTCATTGCATGTCATTATTTCCTAAAATAATTTACAGTCTAAAAGAGACAGTTGCAGCAGGGTGCAGGGGCTCACACCTGTAGTCCTAGCACTCTGGAAGGCTGAGGCAGGTAGGCTGCTTCAGCTCAGGAGTTCAAGACCAGCCTGGGGAGAGCAAGACCCTGTTGCTAAAAAATTGCTAGGCATTGGGGAGGGCACCTATAGTCCCAGCTACCAGGGAGGCTGAGGAAAGAGAATCACTTGAGCCCAAGCGTTTGATGTTGCTGTGACCTATGATTCCTCAGTACTCAAACCCAGGGGTCAATTAAATAACACTTTGCCTCAAAAAATAAATGAATAAATAAGATAATGGTGATTACAGTTTGCTACTTGTTTTTTCATTTAAGTTCAGACTTTATAAATCTAAGTATTCAAAAAAAGTTTAGTATTATGAAGTTTCATAAGCTAAAAGTTATTGATAATATGACTACTTTCCCATTCCCAAATCCACTCCCCACACCAATCACATACACTTGTTTATTTTGTAGATTAATGTAAACTATAGCCTAATTTTTAGGATCTACACAAACAAACCAGTATTAATTTTATTAGCTGCTGTAACCATAATATAATTCTGAGAATTATTTTACTATGATCCCATACAACCAAATAATGTATTTTATTAATTTTGCAATTCAAATATTTTCATACTTTAGTATATCAGAAATATGAATATATCCTATATTTTAAAGTTTGTTTTTCTTCAATTGATGATGTTGGTGTTTTTTAATGCTCTTTATAATATTTGTATGAATCACAACGAATGGCAATTTAGATTTGATATAATATGTGTTCAAAACCAGAATGAAAGATCATTAATATAGTTACTACATAGGCTTCATTTAATAAATATTTCACAAGTAACATCAAATGTATTTTGGCAAAAGGAAGGGAGAATAATGACTGGTAGTAATAGCTTGGAAATGTTTTTAAAAACTGCTATTGGAAAAATAACCAAGAAAAGTAAAACAAAATAGGGTTTCTGTAGAAAATAAGACATACTGTAGTACCTACAGAGTTCAGGGATACTTGTATACAAGATGCATCGTATAGAATAGATGAAAGGCATTAACCTCATTACCTCCTCGATGAATACACAGATGATGTGACAGTTCAGAAACATTCATCTATCACCTCTAACAGGCATTAAATCCTAGTTTGGCTAACAAACACCTATGCTACAACCATCAAAAAAAAAAAAATTTTTTTTTTTTTTAAGATGGAGCCTCAAGCTATCCCCCTGGGTAGAGTGCCATGGCATCACAGCTCATAGCAACCTCCAACTCCTGGGCTCAAGTGAGTCTCCTGCCTCCACCTCCCAAGTAGCTGGGGCCACAGGCGCCCGCCACAATGCCCGGCCATTTTTTGGTTGCAGCCATCATTGTTGTTTGGCAGGCCCAGGCTGGGGGTTCGAACCTGCCACCTTAGGTGTACGTGGCTGGCGCCTTAGCTGATTGAGCCACAGGCACTGAGCCACAACCATCAAAAATTAATACACCATGGAGTGTTTATCCTCAGATGACATATCATAAGTGGAGAAAGCTTTGACATATTTTTCATCTTCAGAAACTGTTCTCTTGAGATTTCTCTCATGAATCAGCATGGTAGTTCATTTAGTCCAGAAGCTTCAAGTAAATGGCAGTGCATAATACTCTTTGTCATTTTTGTAGCTTGGAGTTCCGTCCATGTGTGTTTATAATGAAAAAGATAGACTTGGTAAGGAGTTGGGTGATCAGCTGGGTATTGTATCTCCTCGCTCTTCCATTCTATTCCACATAAATGTGTTTTAGTGAAAAGCAATGAAGTAGAAATAATCCATACGTCATACTTGTTAATGAACTTGTGAATATGCCGTTCCAAACAGAAATTTTACTGATATCATGTCATGGCTATGTGTCACTAGTGGGCCATCCAGATCTGGACATGCCACCCACAACAGAAAATCCTCCTCACTTTTATAATCCCATTATTTAAAATAAATAATGCTGCAGAATTATTCTTCTCTAATAGCAAAAGTTTACAGTGTTTAGTATTTACAAGGAGCAGTTTCAAGCATTTAACTATTATTCAATCTATAGTAATTATGTGAAATGCCTAATAGTGTGCCTATCCCATCCCACTTTCAAGAAAGAACATTTTCAGTTTACATAAGATATAATAACAGTAACTTGCCCGTGGTATCACAGCTAAGGACTGAAGGAGTCAGGCTTAATAAAGTTTGGTGCTGAGTCTATAATCTTACTGACTAGGCTATATTTCTTTTTACGTATAGTAATGTACTCTTTCTAGAGAGTTTCTTTGGTTAAACTCATAAGCAAGAACATATCCATTAATGCTCAACCAGGTATATATAAATGTACCGCAAGTATCCAACATATAATATGACACATATATGCATATGTATATATGTATATATATGCAGGGCCAATAATTATAGGACTGTTTCTTTAAAATAGTTTCCACAATATATGCTGTGAGAGGATCCATAGTTTTCCCATTCTGTGTGGTAGCAGAAGTCCTAGTCAGTGAAAATTAGTTGAACACTCCACTTCATACTTTTAGGTAGTGAGCCTCTGAGCACCTGCTGTGGCCCTTCTGCCATTGAGAGCTGCTCCACACCCTGTGTTGAATATATAGTATTTGATATTATGTGCTGTCCTCTGGAAAATTTTCTTGCCATTTATGTTATACTCTGGAGAATATTTATAACTTACTACAACCTATGGATGGTGCCCAAGTGATAATAAAGGCTTGGTATTAAAATGCAATGTTTAGTAGCATAAAGCATGTCTGGGGGTGTGGTAGAGAAAAGGAGGGTGAAGACCAGCAAGTGAGTTTGGGGGAAGCACTCTAACATAAAAGAACAAGTATCGAATACAACCTGAGGAAATAACCGGGAGTTGCACCAAGGGAACGTGGAAGGAACTAAGTCTGGGGAAAGCTAATTGGCTCTAAATAGGATTAAATTTGTACTTAAACCTTCTCCAAAGATTTGAGGAGAAGGGGAAATCTATGTGTATTTTGAAGAGAGCAACAAGGTAAATAATATCCAGTGAAATGGAAATGAATCTAAAAATGAAAATGTGTCCTTTTATGGAAAATCATGATAATAGAAATAAACCATAAGACTCCTGACTTCAAATCCGTGAAGTTTCATTAGAAATTATTATTGATAAACTCAGAACATACGATCCTGTGGGCATTTTTATATGATGTCTTATTTGCGTTTAAATTAATTTTACACAAATGGTCTTCAAATGCTTAAAAATAAAAATAAACAGATTAATTTCAAACTGCTCATTTACTCTGCCATAATTCCCTTTGGCATTAGTAATTTTTCTCTCCCATTCCTTTGGATTGTTAACCATTTTCTCTATTACAAAACTACCCAGCCTTCAGTTGCGATGTGGAAACCTCCCTTCCATATTTTCTACATACTGATACCATATGCAGGCTTAGTAAGGCTTTATTAGAAGTGTTAAGAGGTTGGACATTTTGAACCTATGCTCTTCTCTTATACACTTTACATGAGTTAGGAAGGGGTGGGGAGAAACATGATTACTTTCATCCGTATCTTTGAAATAAATTTTAAAAATGATTATATTTCCTCTTACTTAGTACTGTTTTTCCTCCCTTTTTTTTTACATTTTGGTTTCTAAATGAGTTATAGTTTATGATAACACAGGTATTTCTCAATGTACTTACAATGCTATCACATACCATTAGAAACACATAATTCTGTTGTAATCAATAATAGTAGTGCATTGGAGCAGAAATATAATACCATATTCAGACAGATGACATATTTCCTATTTGGTGTTTGATACTGTTTTAATGCTACTCTATCACCACTATCTGATATTGTGTAATGTACTTGGGAAAAATATTGTCAAATAGCTAAGAAAATATGACACATTTAAAATATGACACGATTTATCACTTATTGGTATAAATGGAAGCAAAGAATTACATTATCACATTTCTTTCTGGAAGAAAACTGAATACCTATCACAACATCATTGTGAAGGAAATAGTTATGAATTTTTAATGTGGATAATATAACAATTCAAAGAAAATGTTTAATTATATAAAAATGAAAATATTTAAGTGCCTAAGCTCACATAAAGTTTCCAAGTAAAATGTAGAATGACATTCAAAAATATATATTCCCTTTAAAAATCCCAAAGAAAAACTAATAATGCACTTATATCTCTATAATTTAAATGTATGTCGAGTCAGACTGACTTGATTTGTATCTTGACTCTGTAAATAAGTTTCTCTATGACAAAGAAAATTTCTTAACTTGGCACAAGTAAATTAATTGCATGTTTGGTACAATTAACATTACACATATAAGCAAAATCATGACAACTGATATAGTTTACTTTTTTTATTTATTCTTTCCATTGTCAAAATATTTTGTCATATGGAATAGCCTGAAAATCCCAAACAAGAAAATAATATTAATGTTAGTTGTCAGTGTCTCTTAGATAAGAATAATTATCAATTTGGAAATATAAAGGTGAATGTTACAAGGACTAGTAGCAGGTATTTAATATTTATATGTAATATTTATGCCCTTCAAGGACATAAATATATTCAGGATAATATATTAAGCATATTAAAGTATCAGGGATGAACAACTTCATGAATTTCATGAGTATGTACATATTTTACAAAATATTTTAAAGCCATTTGAATATCTAAAGATCAAAAGAGGAGAAAAAAGAAGGTGGCATGTTTATATACATATGTATATAGATATATAATTATTTTGTACCTAATACATGATTAATTTCAAAATATATATAAAGAGAAAAAAAAATATATAAAGAGAGATATTGTCTCTATTACTTTTTTTAGTGTAATATAAAAATAAGACTGGAGGGTGGTTTTTTGATAATATATAATACTTTAGAGAGTGTTTTGATAGTTTCAAATTTTAATGATTGGTACATTTTCTCAAAACAAATAATTGCTTCCTATTGATTTTAAAAGTTATTAAAAGTAAAGTGATAGGCTGGGAATTGCAACTCACACTGGTAATCCTAGCACTTTGGGAAGCTGAGAAGGATGGATTGCCTGAGCTCGGAAGTTGGAGATCAGCACGAGTGCCAGCCAGACCCAAACTCCACTTAGAATAGAAAAATCTAGCTGGGCATGGTGGTGCGTGTCTGAAGTCTCAGTTATTCTGGAGGCTAAGGCAAGAGTTTGTGATTGCTATGAGCTGTGATGACACTCTAGCACTCTACCCAGGGTGACAGAGTGAGACTATGTCCTAAATAAATAAATGAATGAACAAATAAATTAATAAATGAATAAAATAAGCTCAACGAGATAATTTTTGGTACAAGCTATTGTGGAATAGTTGGAGTTAGACTTATCCTTTGGCTGTAAGCAAATACCAAATTGAACAAAATATTTGAAAGAAGTATCTTCAGCACAGAATCATGATTTCTGAAAACAGAGAAATGCAAGAGCTAAGCTCCTCAGTCACCCAGGTTTTAGCTACAAAAATTTCCAAAATTCTGTGGGTAAATGGAGTCTAAAGAGAAAAATGAAAGTCTCAAAGCATAGAAATAAGTCTCTCAATTTTTAAATGCTACAGAGGTCGAAATTTACAGAGTTTAAAGAGTGATCTTTAAACTTCAACATCACCGAGTGTAGAGAGATGTTGAAATAATGACTGATGCTGAGAAGAGAGAACATCTTGGATATTTCATTGACACTCAAATTGAGCTGGAGAAATTCCATGCCTACAAAATAAGGGCCCCAACTCACACTAGATCAGAGCATTCACAGAAGCAAGGTGGTCTTCCAGTAATTTAGATACTTACCTGAACAAAGTTTAAGATGCTTCAAAGGAAGGTAAAATGATCTGGAGTTTCTAGAATGTAGAATATAATTTTAAAAATAAATACAGTTAGATATGTGAAGAAGGAAAGTGGAAACTACAAGAAAACAAAACCAACTGAAGCCAAACAACAGATGACCCAGATATTGGATTTAGAAACAGTCTTTCAGTTAATGAGTTTGATATAAATATTTACACAATACAATTACTAAAATGCACACACAGGTAATTATCAGCAGAAAATGAAGAACCTGACATATGAACTAACACATACACATATCAATGTATAAATATAAATTATGAATACACGTGCAGATGCTGGAAAATTACTTGGAAGGATGAAAGTGAACAGAGTTTCTGAGGCTTGTAGGATAAAATTAAAATGGAAATAAAAACGAAACCCTGCTACAGGATCTACTTACAATATAAGGATTTTAAGGAGCTATAGTGAACAATCTTACGTCAATAAATTCAACAATTTTATATATATGCACAAATTCCTTAACACCAGTAATTATAAAACCTTATGTTTTACTCTTGTGTGGGCATGTAGTTGTTTTTCTATTGGGTTCATATTAGTATTAAGTATATTCAAGTCTGGGGAGAAGGAAAGAGGGAAAGGGGAAACGGGAGGTGGGAGAGGTATTGATAAACTCTCACTTAATGTACTCAATGTAGAGATATACATCACATCCCGTGGATGAAGGGTCAACTACAACTAGAACATTACCTTCAAAATTAAAACAATGTAACCTAATTACATGTGCCCTCATATTACTGAAATTAAAAAAAATTAAATTAAAAAAAGATTAGGGATTAAAAAACTAGAGAAATTAAAAAATTAAGAAATGAAAATCTTTCTGTATGATAGTAAAATGATGAATACAAGTCATTATATGTTTGTCCAAACAAAGAAATGGACACCACCTATGGCAAACACAGTTGCTTAAAAGAAAAAAAAGAAAAGAAAATGTACAACATTGCGATTGAACTCTAATGTGAAATATGACTTTGGGTGATAATGATGTGCCAATATAGAGCGGCAGTTGTAGCAAATGTGCCACTCTAATGCCAGATGTTAATGACAGAAAATGCTCTGCATGTGTGGGTGTAGGGGGAGATATGTGGCGTATGTGTGTACTGTACACTCATTTTTTTGCAAACTAAAACTTACGTAAAAATTAAAATTCTTAGTAAAAAATAAAAATGAGCACAATAAACATCAGTGATCTAAATGTGGAAACAAATTATAAAACCTGCTTTAAGATAAAGAAGAAAATGTGAATAATCCTATATTAAATAATGTAGTTAAATTCATAATTTAAAATCTTCCCACAATAAACATTCTAATTAGCGAAGTAGTTACTGGTGAATTCCATGATATAGTTAAGAGTGAAACGTATCGTTTTTCATACCATATCATTGCCAGTACTTTTCAGAGAATAAAGGAAAAGGAAACGTATTTAATCAGTTTAATGAAACTTCATCAAAACATAATGAGGACATTATGACAAAAGATTAAAAAGCAGCAGCCCTCAAAAACATTGATGCAGGCATTCTTAGCAAAATATTAGCAAATGATATCTGCTATTATATAATAAAATATAATCCATATTACCAAGTGGACCAGATACACAGGAATGGTTTAACTTAGGAAGCAATTATGTATCATTTGTCATATTAATAGAGTTAAAGGTACATGTTTATTGGATCTTTAAGTAAATACAGGAAAAGCATTCAGCAATCATTGATGAAGAAATTCTCAGCAAACTATGAATAGAAGCAAAGTTCTCAATCTGAAAAATGGTATTCATGAAAAACTTGTAGCTATTATCAAACTTAGGAATGAAAGGCTGAGTTTAATCCCCTGAATTTAGGGGAAAAGGCAATGATAGTTACTCTGACCATTTCCAGTTAATTTTGTACTGAAGGTTCTATCTCCTATAATAATAAAAAAATTGAGATGTAAAAATTAAAAGAAATAAACTTATCTCTATTTACAAATACCATGATGCTTTACTTAGAAAATCTGAAAAAAGATTTTTAAAATTACTAGAACTAGTATATAAAGCTAGCGAAGTCATGGAAAACAAAATCAATTACATATGTACATGCATATTGGAAAATGAAACTGAAAAAGACAATTTACAATGTTCGCAAGTATCAAATACTTAAGAATGAATTGAACGGCACATATGCATGACCACTACATTGAAAATTACAAAACATTATGAAGAAATTAAATAAGACCCCCAAATGGAAATACACCACATTAATGTCTGCAAAATTCTAATATACATAGTATGGTCCTTGTAAACTTATCTATGTATGAATTTGTTGGAAGCTCATTCCAGGAGCTTCTTCTGGTCTCATTGGGACCCTCAGAAAACAGTTATGTTCTTTGTGTCCCTTGTTCAAGACTGCAGGTGGTGAGAGGAGAAATATGTAAGTATTTACTCCATTTTCTCTGACTGATTTAAATCAAATCCAGGTTGATTTAGAAAGACTTCTTCTTAAGGTTTCTAAAAGCATTTTCTGCAAGCCCTGGTTGTTTGGGAAAGTTATTACAGCTAAGAGAGCTGGGTTTATCTGACAGGTATTAGACGGTTGGGGGCTAGCCTGAGTAAAAAGAAAGCTGTACATAGGGAACATTAGACAACTTCCACTCTTGTTTACAGAAAAGATCTAACTGAAAAAAGGTATCATAATTGGAGTACTCTCTGGTGGCCATTGTTTACCACTGGAGATTCGATTCAGAAGCCAGGCCTGGGTCCCTGGAGGAAAACCATATGTTCTTTCCTCAGCATCTGGGGTTCAAGTATGTCCCAATTCTTCAGAACAGAGCTGGGTGAGGGGTTCTCTTGGTGAGAGAACGTGTTACTCATCTGTAGGAAAGAACAAGTGTCCAGCATCTTAATCTCATCCTCTGTATTCTTGGGTTGCCAAAGTGCTCTTTGACCAACGCATAGCCAAACAAAAGGAAGTATCCTTCCAATGCTGGAAGAATTTCTAAGGAGCATGGCCTTCCCAGCCCATGCACTTGTCTCCATTTAGCCATGACTGCCAGTATAGTGCTTTGTACCCGTGGGCTCTCTTGTGCTTATTATAGCTGGCAGCCCAGCTTGAAAAATCAGGTTTTCAGGAGTCATATTTTCAAAACTGGAGTGGTCACACCTGATGAAAGTTCTGCCCCTTTCTGCACCTGGCTTTCAGTATATACCTGTCAATCAAAGTGGGGATGAGCTCTGCCCTGGAGAAAATGGCTGGGCAATGCTCACACGTGAAAATAGGCTTTTTTTTCATGGGCAGGTTTTAAATACTACATTTTCTACCCTCTTTTCTTCCTGAAAAGTTAGCAAGACAGTAATAGTCAAGTTCAGGGAAAACTCAGGGTTGAGAGACATTTTGAATCTTTTTGCATTATAAATAGTTGCATGGTGCCTGTGACTCAAAGGAGTAGGGCACTGACCCCATATGCCGGAGGGTGGCAGGTTCAAACCCAGCCCTGGCCAAAAACTGCAATCAATCAATAAATAAATAAATAAATAGAATGAGTTACAACTACCTGAAGTCTTAGAGAAACCTGGAATGCCTTTGAATCTTCTCATTTATACCAATAGACCAGAGAAAAACTTAAATAGACTGAAGTCTTAGAAAAACTTGTCATGCCTTGGACCTTTCTATTTACAGCAATAGACCAGAAAAGACTATACGTTACCCAGAATCATTTTCTTTACCTTTCTTTTAAAGCTTGCTTTTCTTTCTTTCTTTCTTTCTTTCTTTCTTTCTTTCTTTCTTTCTTTCTTTCTTTCTTTCTTTCTTTCTTTCTTTCTTTCTTTCTTTCTTTCTTTCTTTCTTTCTTTTTCTTTCTTTCTTTCTTTTCTTTCTTTCTTTCTTTCTCTTTCTTTCTTTCTTTCCCCAAACCTTAATATTGTTCAAAATCTAGATGGCAACTTTGTGAAGAAGGGGTTCGTTTTTGATTGAGGGACACAAGGTCAACTGACAGTATTCCATTGCATCACCTAAGTAGCCAGTAGTTTCGTGTTGGTATTTACTTTGGTAAATACCAACCATGGTATTCACTTTGGTAAATACCAACCATGGTATTCAACATTGTTGAATTGTAATTAAAATTAGTACAGTTGGGGGTAAGCAGTGCCTATGAGACCAGGGCAGGAGGCAGGGTGCTGGGACTCCAGGCCTATCGGTAGCCCATGTGGCAAGAGGCGGGAGGTGTGAGGCATGAGCCCTGGGCAGGTGGGGGGAATGGAACAGGGAAATGGGTAAACTGACTATCATCTCAGGATGTCTCTTTGCCTTCGCCAGCATCCCTAGTCCAGACTGGATCAACACCAGGAGTCAGAGGAGATGAAGTCCTGTTGTGTTGTCTTTGCTGGTCTAGAACTCCTGGACTCAAGGCATTCTCCCACCTTGGCCTCCTGCAGTGCTGGGGTTACAAGCATGAGCCACTACCCCTGGCTGCATCATTTTTTCTGTATGTGCACATGATCATGCCCCATACTTGGATCACTCCCTTCTTCCACCTTTGTGTGCTAAGAGAAAAGATCTTGCCCCAGGTGGCCTGTCCAGAAGTCTATTTGCCCGTGCTTTTCTACATATCAAAGGGAACATGTATCTGGGGATTTCCAGTATTGATCAAGCATTCTGTCAACCTACATTAACATTCCGTCAACCTTCTTATGCCAGTTACCATTTGCTAAGTGGATTACAAATGTAGTTTATGGTCCTAGGGTAGATTTCCTCCAACTAGCTCAGTATGTAAACCATTACCTTAGTATCATTATTTGAAGTTAGTAACTATTAAAAGACTGAATGTTTGGGTCTCCCCTTCAAATTCATACATTGAAATCCTAATCTCCCAATTTGATGGTATTAGGTGGTATGGCTTTGGGAGGTGATTAGGAAGAATTCTAGCCCTCTCTCTGCCATGAGGGGATATAGTAAGAAGTCATCAGGCTGCACCCCAGAAGAAGGCCCTCACCAGAGTCCAACCATGCTCACAGTCTGGTCTCAGACTTTCAGTCTCCAGACTGTAAAATATGAAGTTTTAAAAAAATTAGTATGGTTTCTCATTCTATCTTATAATTCCATAAGATAAAAAAATATGAAGGCAACTTATGCGCCTTGTTAAATTTTAGTTCTTCTAGAAAAATCTGATAATCTAATATTTATTGAGTAACAACTACAGTGGTATAAAGGATGGGGCAGGGAAACACCAATCTTTGGCTAAAGCAAAAAAATGCACTTCCCATATTAGCCACCAGCACTGCATACAGCTGTGGTGCATAACAATAGTAAAAATCAAATTTTCTTTTAGTCAGTTTTATTTTTCTTTCAAAATTCTCAACAGATAATTTCCTCACCTTCACTCTCTACTCGCCACTAGGCCGCTATATGCCCATTGCCCACACACATGTGCACCTGCCTTTGGTCTACATATTTGGCTCCTAAGAATCACTGCCTATAATACTAAGAAAAGGGCAATAGATCAGAGTTGTAATCAAGATCTGAACAAGCACCACGTTATTGTAAATGACCATATCTTGCTCTACCATTTGTCATCTAGGACTATTTACATTATTTGCACCTTTATGTTCATTCAAATTCAAAATGTAAAGGCCATTATTATTATTCTCCCTTCTCAGTTCGGAGCACTTTATAGGTATTTACTCTTTGGCAAGCTTTCTCTTATTATTGGAAATGCAAATATGAAAAGGACATTATCCCTTGGAAAAGAAGATTATGGTCTAGTAAAAGTGGGATAGTAAAAGACAGAAGGAGACAAATATTGATCATTTAAGTTTAACATATAAAATGGTTGGTTTTCTACTCAATTGAATAATCTTCTTTAATATTATCTTCTTCATTCTCATTCTCTCTGCTTCCCACTCCTTTTCCCTCCTCACTACCCCCAAAGACACATTCACTTAAATGTGAATTACTCTCATTAAAGTGCATTTCTGATTATGGTTCTTCCTTATTCAAGGACCTTCAGGATATCCTTTCTCTTGCCAAATAAAAGCTAAATGCCTTTGCTTGGCATTAACTCTATTGGACTATTTTTTTCAGCAAAATCTTTCAGCTCTTACAACATTTATACTGAATCAAAAGTTAACTCTTCGGTGCTCCAGCATGCTCTGCTTTCTTGGTTTCTCTGGTAAGTCATGCTCCTTGATCACAGGTACTAAATCATCTTTAATAGTTGTGGTTATCAAATATTTGTTATGTACATTTTTCATATCAGGTGCTTAATAAACAATTTCACCAAAATAATGGAATGTGTCATTGAAAGGAGTTCATGAGAGAAGACTGGGCAGAAGTGTAAAAATGAGAACATAACTTTCTTTAAAAGTGTACAAGACTTTTTAATCAGACTTTTAAATTTCTCATGGTGGCAGGTACAAATACGCTTTTAGATTAGACAGATTCTATGACAACTATGGAAATCTCATAACATTAAAATAATACAAAAGACATTTCAAATTAAATTTTTCTTATGTGAAATAGAGGTAATAGTTTCATCTGTTCTGTGGAAAACTGGACATTTATCTGTTTTATTTGCTGTGAAACAAGAAATTTGGATAACCAAATAGAAAAGATGATTCTCCAAAAAATATCAAAGACAATGCTATCCTTGACCAAGTTATCCTGAGCACACATCTTTTTTCAGTCTTTATTTGGGAAAATGAAATTGTAAAATAGTATAAGTTAACATAACTAATATTTTCATTCAGCTGATTATTCTCTCAGACTTGTGTTGTACAAAAGTAGTGATTCAAAAAGAAATTTCAGTAACTGAAGAATGTCTGCTAAGTGCTTAAATGAAATCAGTGAGAGTTCATGTATTTAGATAATTCTGAACCCACCATTTTCCCATCTAAGTTGAAGCTTATTCTGTATCTGAAGGCACTAGAGATGCTTTAAGTAATTTAAATTTCAAAACCCCATAGAATAATACTGTAATGACATTTTTATATTGATAAATAGTTCATATTTTTATTCTGAAAAACAGATGTCATCTTTCTAAACAAAGGGCCCAAAGTTCAGCAGTGTACTGTCAGGTTTATCACATGTATTCATTAATCTTTGCAAGAGTGTTCCAGTATTAATGCAAATAAATATTTAATGTGGAATAACAAATACAAGCTTTTCTTTCTATCTTCTCCCAAATGGTATGTTTTTTATTTGAATTTATTGACTTATTTTGAAGATTGAGAAACTCTGAATACTGACTAATGTAATACACAATACAATTTGGTAAAGAACCTAAGTATTGTTGAGTATTGAAAAGAATACCAAATGTTAAATGGCATTTTCCCACTAATATCTCCATCCAATTTGACTGACCCAGTGAATGGAAGTGAGTGTCAGGTTAATGTACCAGAGTTTTATCACAATGCTAGTAATCTTTGTTCATCCTCAGGATTGAAAGTGGGATGTAATCTCAAGTGTTTGGTCATATGCCACCAAGTATTTTACTCCAGATTTTATAATTAGCAAATATTCTGCATATTAGAAAATACTTTAGAAATTAAACTGAAAATTATTTTCCAATGTCTGATTTATAGAAAAGCATAGATAAACATAAAAAAAAGTGACCTGGCTCGGCGCCTGTGGCTCAATAGGCTAAGGCACCAGCCATGTACACCTAAGGTGGCGGGTTCGAATCGCCAGCCCGGCCCGCCAAACAACAATGATGGCTGCAACCAAAAAATGGCTGGGCGTTGTGGTGGGCACCTGTGATCCCAGCTACTTGGGAGGCTGAGGCAGGAGACTC